>PVJS01021544.1:0-31388 GCA_004027185.1 Glis glis
GAGAGAGAGAGAGAGAGAGAGAGAGAGAGAGAGAGAGACAGAGACAGGGAGAGAGAGAGGGAGAGAGCTGAGGCTGGCTGCGAACCCGGATCCTCCGGTCTCCGCCTCCCAAAGTACTGGGATTACAAGCGTGTGCCACCACGCCCGGCATGTTAAGGTTTTTAAGCTCCTTGTATATTCTAGATATTAGTCCTCTATCGAGGATTAGCTGGCCAAGATCTTCTCCTATGATGTAGGCTTTCTCTGTAGACCAGTTAGAATGGCAGTCATCAAGAACACAAACAATAATAAATGCTGGCGAGGATATGGGGAAACAAACTTTTATACACTGTTGGTGAGACTACAAACTAGAGCAGCCGCTATGGAGATCAGCATGGAGATTTTCTAGAATATTGGGAATGGAACCACCATATGACCCAGTTGTACTACTCCTGGGCATCTTTCCAAAGGAACTGGAGTCAGAATATTATAGCTATACTTGCATATCCTTGTTTATAGCAGCACAATTCACACTAGCCAAATTATGGAACCAGACTAGGTGTCCATCAACAGATGAATGTATCACAAAACTGTAGTGTATACACAATGGATTTTTACAAAGCCATAAAGAACAAAATTATGTCATTCATAGAAAAATGGATGGAACTTGAAAATATGCTAAGTGAGATTAGCCAGTCTCAGAAAGTAAATAGCTATATGTTTTCTCTCATATGTGGAAGCTAGGGAGAAACTGGGAAACAAAAGAGACCTCAAATAGAGGAGCAGACTCCAGGGGAGGATGGAGGGGGTTTAGGGGAAGGAGGAGAGGACAGAGACCTAAAGAAGGTAACAGTCTAAATAATGCTAAATACGTATATGAAATTACCAATACCAATCTCACTGATATATATGGGGAAGAGGAGGAAAGGGAGGGATAAATGCTTATCTGGGTTTGAAAAATAATAAAATAAAATAGCATACATACCAATGCCCTGCATTGCACTGAGTATACAATACAGTCTTGAAGATGCAATTCGTTTTTAATCTAATTTTTACTCTTCCTATTCAGGTTTCCTATATATTCCAGTTGACAAGTAGTTAAGCTCTTTGGAATTTTTAAAAAATCCCAAGTCTTCTATGCAATTTCCTTTACATCTTAATCCTTAGGTTATTTAGATCCTTCAGAAATGAGGTTCTTCAATGCTAAGATCCTTAATATGCTAGATTCAGCCATTCTTCTTATGGAAAGTTTTCCTTTGTAAGGATCGCCAAAATTAGTTACATGAAACATGAATTCTCTGTTGCAGCAACCTTAAGGAATTCTTTATAGTCTCCAGTGTGTTAAAAAAAAGAGTATTTTGGGATATAATTTTCATCATTTCATGGCACTGCTAACCAACTCTGGATTTTTCTGGGAATAATTTTTTTAGTTTGTAGATTATTCTTGTCCTTTACTTCTCCCTATTTCGTCTGCCTCCTGGCTATTTTTACAGCTCATTAGTGCTTCCATCAGAGGATGGGAAGTGGAAATAAAAGAAAATGAAACACACACTCAGGCAGCACCTATGCAACATAAAACGGACCTTCAGGGATGAAAGAAAATCCATCTGATTGGCTGCGAGGATCTTAATGACTGAATTATACTCCCTATTTGATCTCAGACTGTTATCCACATAGTGCTGGTCAGCTACTTAAACTCAATCTTCTTCTTGAAATGGTTGATTGGTCCTCATTACTACGATGATATCCATCAGCCACCCAGGTCATCAAGCATGCTGAGGGATTGTCTTGATCTTTGACTGGTGGGCAAGATGTCTGCACAGAGCTTTCAGCCTCTTTCTGTTCTGTTTGCAGATTCTTTACCTCTTCTCATTCCTCATCTGCCCATTAGGACTTCGTGTCTTCCAGAAACTTTAAACTCAGTGGAAACCCATCAGGTACACTGATACCTTGGGAGCCCATGTGGTCAGTAACTTCAAGGACAAAGGAAGATTGGACTCCATCACTTTCTGGTCCAGAATGAAGATAGGATTGGTTTATATTCTTGAATGATCTATTTTGACTAAGGCTTGGCCACCCATCGTTTTTCTTTGTTTTGTTTTTTTGTTTTCCTGGCAGTTTTCTTTTTATATAAACATCATAGTCCTTGCCAAAAATATAACCTTGACAAAAATAATTGACTTGCTTTTCCAAACATCAAAATTCAGTTTATTACACCCAGTTGTGCCATCTATAGTTAGCTTTGTGTTATGTTTTCTTAACACCTTTTGTTCACAGATTTGATTGTGGAACTGTAGATGTCTATAGAATTCAAATGTTTCTGCTTTAAATTCTTGTGAGCATGAGAAGTAAGAGTGGGGTATTGTCAGCTGAATGTGTATAAATAAGTAATTGTTTGGAAGCAGCATTAAACTCTTGGCCAATTTTAACGAGCTGAACACCAATACTTCTGAAATATGTATGTATTAAATATTTCTCATAATTTTGGGGGGTACTGGGAATTGAACCCAGGGGAGTTCTCCCTCTGAGCTATACCCCCAACCCTATTTTATTTTTTTGTTCTGAAACAGGGTCTCACTAAGTTGATGAGGGTCTCACTAAGTTGCTGAGGTTGGCCTTGAACCTGCAATCCTCCTGTTTCAACCTCCCAAATACTGGGATTACAGGTGTATGCCACTACGCTTGGCTACTTCTCTTAATTTAATGTCTCTCAGTGAGTCTTTTTCCCAGTAGAAATAGGATAGATAGAAGTGTATGAATTTCATAGTCAGACACTCCTCGGATATTTCAGTTGCCTGTTTTGGCTTAATATTGTTCATTTCAAATTTTATTCATATTCTCCCCCTAAAAATGTATACTCGAAAATTACAGTATTAAATATTAAAGTTTTTCTCTGTCCTCAACTGGCTAAAATTGCCACAATTGCCCTCTAAATTATGGCATTACCTTAGAAAGGAAGAGTGAAACTCAACAGAGCAACTCTGAAAGATGTCTTTTCTGGCCTGGCTCATTTTTGTAGCATTTAGGCTGAAAACATTTATGACAGAACATGCTGATGAGGCAGAGAAAAATGGGGCTAGGAAAAAAGCGATGAAGAGAAAATGAATGGAGAATTTATGTGAAAAGCAAGGAACAATACAGCCATAGTTTCCTAAATTTAGAGCTGTGTGAACATGCTCTGTGTCCTGACATGGGCGAGAGAGGTAAGCCAGTGGCTGAAAAGTTTGATAGTCTTTGGATCTTTCTTTATTATTATTATTATTTTTAAAAGGTTTAGACTGAAAAAGAGATGTATGGGGTAGGTTGGCATAGAGTATAATTCATTTTATATCAGTTGGTGGATTTCAAGAAACTGGTTCAAAGATTTGAAAGGGAGAGTCATTGTGTGTAAGAGGAGAAATGACCTGGACTTCAGGATGCTACGGACAGTAATGCCATTGTGAAAACTTAAGACAGTAGTGAAATTAATTAGCTTGCTCCTCCAACCGTGTGAGGCTGTGGTAAGAGTTTGAATTCACAGGAGCATCCTGGCAGCGGCACGGACTTTAGAGGGAAACAAGGAACAGAAATATTTTGCTATCATCAAATTGTCATGTTTATGTCACAAAGAAAATTCATAAAAACAACAAAAAATGGCGTTCTTTTTTCCTCATCTTGAGCATTTAATTGAGATCTTAGGTTGCTTTTAGAATTGGAATATGGAGTAATTAATTCTCTTATCGGACACCAGCCAGACTGCAATAATTATTTAGAAGAGTTCGAAAGGGAATCTGTTCTAAAGTCAACATAACCTTTATCATTTATTAGGCTGTTTATCTGGCTGCTTTAAAAAACTTTTCTTTTGGAAACTTTTAACTACATGGGTAAATATCTTTGTAGTCTTTATTAATTGATTTTTAAAGTCATATTCAGAGTTTCACGCCTTACGTTTGCAAAGGTCAGAATTGTTTTGCACATAAATGGTATGGGGGTGTTTCTATAAATACTTTTTCTGATTTCAAAAGGTCACATGGAACAGAAAAAAACTTATCTTTGTACTGCATGTATCCCATATGCATCGTGTCCTTTTGTCAAGGAGTCCTTTGACAACATACCATATAATATGTGACATTTCCCCCTTTTAATCTGGATTGTAATACAACTGGGTTAGAAGGAAAGAGTAGACTTTGTTGTATGGCTCAGCAATCAGTATACATCTGCTTAAAGAATCATTGTAATCATGAGATTTTTAGAGTTGAGAGAAATGTTAAAGATTAGCCCAAGTGCCTTATTTCACTAAAGGAGACGTGAAGTCAAGGCATGTTAAGTGATTTATTTTAGCAAGAGAACTAGTACTGTCAGAATGGATGTAGGGGCCAGGTACCCTGATTCCTGATTCTGCACTCTTTGGGGATATAATCTCAATAGGCTACCAGACATAGTTCTTTTAGAAGAAAGGTCTTCACAAAGCTAATTCTCAAACATAAAGTCCTAGTTTGAATTTCTTTTGTTATCCATACTTTATTAAAATAAACTTGTTTCATAACCTATATAAACACAGAATTATATCAAATAATACTTGTATAGCTTGATGAATTATGTAATGTTAACACATCTCTGGAACCAATACATACAGATAGAGAATACTGTCTGTGCCCCAGCAATCTTCCTCTGAGCCTTTCCTTGGTCTCTAACATAGTCTCTTCCTCAAAGGTGACTGAGATTCTAACTTCCATCCCCATATATTAATTCTGAATGGTTTTGAACTTCATATATGTATATATTCTTATGCATGTGGATTGTTTCGCCCAAAATTTTACTTAGAAGATTTATCAATGTTGTTTTATATAATTTGTTCCTTTTCACTGATGCATGGTCTTCTATTGCATCTGTGTGCCACCATTTATTTATTTGCTCTAATATTGATGAACATTGAGTCATTTCTAGTTTTGGCCTCTTAGAAATAATACTTCTATGAACATTCTTGTTCATACCTTTGGAGACGTATACACACACACACACACACACACACACACACCATACCTCTTAGATGAAGCAGAATATAATAATGAATTATGCATAGGTTTGATAGACACTGTCAGATTCCCAAAGTGGTTGTGATCCTTTATACTCTCAACATCTCCACATTCAGACCAAAGATTGATATTACCAGAATTTTTTATGATCTATTCTGGTACATGGGTATTGGGGTCTCATTGTGGTTTTGAATTGCATGTTCCTGATGATTAATTAGTGTGAACACTATTTTCATATTGTTTATTGGCCTTTCTGTAGTCTTCTGCACATTTGCCTTATGGCATATCTACCATTTCCTTATTAATTTATGTCTTTTTCTGTGTAGTCTGCTATAACATAGTTTTGGAGGGCTAGAGGTCCAAGATCAAGGAGTCAGTATATCTGGTGTCTGGTAAAGGCTTACTTTCTGGCTCATAGATGATACCTTCTTTCTCTATCCTCACGTGATGAAAGGGGTGAAGGAGCTTTCTGAGGTCTCTTTTATAAAGGCACCAATCCTATTAATGAGGGCTCCACCCTCATCACCTAATCACTTCCCCAAAGTCGGCCTCCTAACACCATCAACCCAGAGGTGAAGACTTTAGCATGAATTATAAAAGGGGCAGAACCGATTGAGTTCTGCATTCATTCTGAATGAGTCATTCGCCAGCTAAATCAAAGTATGTTCTAGTCTATGACTTGCCTTTTTACTCTCTTAATAGTGTGTTTTAATGAAAAGAAACTCCTAATTTTAGTTTAGTATAATTTATAGATCTTTTCTTTTAGGGTAAGTATTAAACATATTTGCTTACTCTTGAGGTTTTAAAGATATTCTCTGTTTTCTTCTAGTTGATTTGTTATACCTTTGATATTAGATTTAATCCATTTTCATCTTAGATCAGGTGTTTCATATCTATATATATTTCAAGAGTTCTATACAGAGCCGGGCATGGTGGCGCACACTTGTAATCCCAGTACTTGGGAGGCTGAGACAGGAGGATCACAGGTTCATGGCCAGCCTCAGCTACTTGGTGAGGCCCTCTGCAGCTTAGTGAGACCCTGTTTCAAAATAAAGAATAATAAAATAGGACTGGGGGTGTAGCTCAGAGGTAGAATGCCCTTGGGTTCAATCCCCAATACTGCAAAAAAAAGAGTTCTTATACAGATAGAAATACACCAAGTGATGTACACATATATATTTGAACCACTTTGAATCTCTGTATGATGTATAATTACAATGCACCAATAAAAGTAAAGCAAATAAAAAAATGAACAGCAACAAAAGACTTCCTATTCTGTTTCATTGGTGTTTATCCATGTATTAGTACTACAGTGATCTAACTTCCCTGTATTCTTGTTTTTTGAATAGAGTTGTATGTTGGGCCCTCTTATTCTATCCTCTATCTCTAATTCTCCATGGAGCATTCTAGGTAATTTTCTCAGATTTGCCTTTCACTTTATTAGGTCCCTCTTGTGACATATCTAATTTGCTGCTAAATCGCTTCCTGAATATTAAATTTTTGTTTTGAAGTTCCATGGAAGTCTTATTGTATTCCTAAGAGTGTATTTATTTTCTTATGCCTTTGAAAAAGCTTGTACTCCCTTTCAGATCATGTTCTATTATCACAAGGTTTTTAATAACGATGTTGTTTGTTGCTTGATAACTCTCACAATTTTGTTTGTTTTGTACGTGTTGATTATACATTCATCTGTAGTGAGGAGTTTTTGTGTGTGATAACTCCTCATGAAAAGAAAATGTTCCTCCTGAGAGACTTAGAATTTGCATCTGCCAGGTATCTTATGAACATTATTGGTCGGGAGCCCATTTTATATTAAATTTCAACTTTCTGGACCAAATGACAATGCAACCCCAAAATCCATATAAGTTTTAGACCCAGGATTCCTTGGTCATTTTGTATTTGACTGGAATCCTCACAAACACAGATTTTTATCATTCCTCAGAGAGAATGGACTGAAGGTCACATATATTTCTGGTGATAAGTGAAAATATTCCAAAAGGAAAAATTGCAGCACAAATAGAAAATGTTGTTAGTGTTTTGTATTTTATGGAAAGGTATTATTCACGTATGAACAGTACAAAGAAACCTTGCAGTACTTATTAGTATTCATTCTTAGAAAATTTGTGACAATTAATTAAAAGTCTAATTTAAAATCTACAAGAGGAAATCTTTGCCCTTCTAGGGTCGTCTCCCCGTAGAATATTGGCACCATAGAAATTCATATTTTGCTTTTACCTATCTACATTTTACATGCAGTTTTTATTTCCTTTGTCTCTCCTAATATCAGACAGGACATTCTACCATGCCTCATGGACTGATACACAGGGAAGTACACAAACTCAAGTCAGGCTTCAGCGTCTGTGTATGGCGACCAGGTGACCCAGAGAGCTTTCATCCTGCAGTCACTGAATCCTTTAGCATCTCATTCTTATTATGTATACTGAAAGGCAAATATACAGCACTTTGTGAATCAGCCACTCTTTCAGATCAATGGTCAGAGAGATTCAAGGCTTAGGAAAGAAGCAGATAATGAGAGAAAAAATCAAGAAGAACAGTAGTAGAGTTAATTCATCTTTGTTAAGAAATCTCGTTGCAGAAATATTGGCAGCGCCAGCCATGAGATTCTAGCTGAGGATGAAAGGAAGAAACTCCTATTTTTCATTCTCCTGGGGAAATAGGACTAAAAATGAGTTGAACCAAAAAAGAAAAAAAAATAGCAGACAGAACGTTCTCATTTGACTGATCATATTTCTTTATAAAACTGCATATCTAAGATTTTTCAAGTTGCTACTGAAAAGAATTGGAAACATGGAGAGATGTAAATTATAGGTGCAGGAAGTAGGAGTATAAATCCAATCAAAAGCTTTCATTTTCTTTCATTTAAGGAAAATCTTTCTGCATTTCTTAGCTCCTAGATTGGTTTTTATTCCTATTATAATTCATATAATTTTTAGTTTAAACTGCAATGACCAAGATATTGCCCCTCCATCCATGCTAATGTGTCAAGTGGGAATCTTCTTCTTTTGTGTCATCTGGGATTCAAATGTTCCCTGTTACAAATTATCTTAAAGGGGCAAATCAACCTATGAGACCTGAGAGTACTTCAGCACTGAAGGATAATTTTATTGAATTTGTTCAGCTCTCAGGATTTTAATAATGAGTTGTGCATGTTTCAAATAATAGAATGAACTTCAGATTTGTTTCATATATATATCTTTTAAGAAGTATTAATTAGCTTTCTCTTAGATCTAAGTGAGTTTTATGTGGGATGAATGATGGCCAATAGAAGCTCGTGTATTAGATGAGTTGGACATACAGAGTTGGCTTCTTTATTTTGGACACTGGATACGTGTACTGATGAAACTTCTCTTTAGGAGAAACTATCTCCACTTGGAATCCACCAACATTCCAGTTCCAGGTCAACTGGCAAATGCTCTTGTCATTGTGATCTTTCTATTACAAATAGGGAGAGGTTTAATCTTGATGGATATAAAGGTTAACTATTCAATGCTCCAGAGAAATTAAGTCAAAGAGAATATGGCAACAGCCCAGAATGTCCCCAATCATTGCTAGTCATTCTTAGTTTGACCAAATTCTAGAAGTAATTCATCATGCAGAGATAATAATGAATTCAAATATTAAAGGCCAGGTACATATAGATGGATGGAAAATATATTTTATACACACACATGCACACACACAAACACACACACACACACACACACACACACACACACACAGAATATCAACTTATATTTATTAAGTAAAATTTGGCTGTTGGTCCAATCTGAATAATACTAGACTAGAAGTATAACTAGCCTGCTATGGCTTCACTTTCTATTTTTCCTTAGCTCCTGTGACAATAAATATATCCTTACCTTAATGCTGTCTATGAATAACACCTAACAGCTAACAATTTCTGAGCACCCACTTTATACAGAGTTTTATAGGCACTGTCTTATTTAAACTCATGCAAGTTTATGAGGTAGGTTCTATTTTTATCAAGTTTATTTCACATAAGGGGAGACTGAGACTTAGTAGTGGTAGAGCTAAACAGGCCTTCCAAAACCTAGAAGAAATCACTGTAGACATAATGCAATCCAGGCAGGCGGCCAGCTAGTAATTAACATGGCTGACTTTCCACATAGGGAGCACTGACTTTAGTTTATGCACTTCGCTGTGCATCAGTCTGTCAGGCATGGCAGCATGTCCTTTCTATTATTAGGTGAGAGAATATTAAATTATAATGTAAAATATAAATAGGTTAAAGTAAAATGTGATTTCTTAAAATGCCAGTATTCTGTGGGCAGAAAACCATAGAAGGACAAAGATTTCCTCTTTTTGAATTAGATCTTTATATTTGTGTATATGAGTGTGCATGCACACATAATTATGTATACAGTAATCATGTATTTATTATATGAGAGAGTCAATCATATATATATGTATTTTGTATGCATTACTTTCAGAATCAATAGTTGAGTCACAAAGAAATGTATACAGAAATTATGAATATATTTGCTGTAAACAGATGTTTGTGTTCTTTTCCTAAGAATTTAGAGGCTGTTTTTTTCAATTTCTTTTTCAGCAAAGGAACATGTTGAATTTAGCTTTCTGAAGTTCCTCTGTGTGTGTGTGTGTGTGTGTGTGTGTGTGTGTTTTAAAATTGAATTACAGCTGGGCGTGGTGGCGCATGCTTGTAATCCCAGTTCTTGGGAGGCTGAGACGAAAGGATCTGGGTTTGTGGCCAGCCTCAGCTACTTAGTGAGGCCCTCCACAACTTAGTGAGATCCTGTCTCAAAATAAAGGATAAAAAATAGGGCTAGGAGTGTAGCCCAGAAGTACAATGCCCCTGGGTTCAATCCCTGGTACTGCAAAAAAAAAAAAAAAATTAAATTACATAGTATTAGTTAGAGTTATCTTCATTCCAAGAGACAGAAAGCACTTAAAGTGGCATAAGCAAAAACAAAACAAAACAACAAAAAACACTAGCGAAGTGTTGGCTTATGTAACTGCAAAGTCCAGCGATAGCTGGGGACAACTTGATTGGGATTCTCTAGTGACGTTGTCAGAACCTGACTTCTACGTGATTGCTAAACAGGCTACCAGCAGTGGAAGGTTTTCATACTCTGAGAACAAGCATTAAGACACACACACACACACACACACACACACACACACACACACACACACAAATACCACACACTTGCTTTCCTTTCAGCAGAACCACCCATGTCCAAGAATTAATTTATTAATTTTACTGCATCTTATACCTGATTTTGTCATGCGGCGTAAGCTAATCATGCACCTAGGGAAAGGCTAAACTTGTCCAAGTCTGGGCCATGTGCCCACTCCTGTAAATGGGATTGAGGCAGAATGGGTAGTTCAGATGGGCGGAAGTAGATCCTCACATAAAATTCAGCAGATTATTATCCTAAGAAGGAAGAGTGGATGCTTCATGGCCAAATACAACAGTGATTCCAGTGGTTCTCACCTTTCAGATGAGCTATGGAATCCCTTGATAAAAAAAAAAATAATGGTTTTGAAATGCTATTTCTCTTTTACCAAGTGCCAGAATATAATTTTTGTGAGTTAAGATATTTAAACATGATGATTGATGAAGATAAGATCATCAATAATCGTAATTGCTGACTATAAAAATAAGTACTAGGACCTACACTGAGGGAGAATAAGAAATTCTACACAGAACTAAGAATCTTTTCTATCTCCCCAGTTTGTAATTTCGTCTGTCAGTTAGTGCTGAGGGTCTTATTTTGTGGCGAGAGCAAATGGCTGATCTTCAGAGCATCATGTTTCCTAAATGATTCCATAACAATGTAACTCCCACGTGGGTCCCAAGTTCCCCGAGTCATTGGCTCCAGGATTATTGTCTTTGCTGGTCAGTATCCTTTCTCCTGGGCTATGAGTGATGTCTGAAATATGGGACTTGTATGCCCTACTCACCCCTCTTCCGAACACTCTTCATTATTTATTTACTTTTATTTTTTTGCAGTACTGGGGATGGAACCCAGGGGCATTCTACCTCCAAGCTAGACCCCCAGTCCTATTTTTATTCTTTATTTTGAAACAGGGCCTCACTAAGTTGCGGAGGGCCTCACTAAGTAGCTGAGGCTGGCCGTGAACCTGCGATCCTCCTGTCTCAGCCTCCCAAGTACTGGGATTACAAGCGTGCGCCACCTTGCCCGGCATTACGAACACTCTTAACAGGATTATTGACAAAGAAGTTTTGTTAGTAGGAAAATATTCAAATAAACACAAAATCTGCCAGCAGAAAGGCACATGGAAGCTGAAGTCTGTCCTTAGTGTCTGAAGAGATGGAAAGATCTTTTTTTTTTGGTCCTACTATGCCACCGAGCTTAGAAAGATTTGTATGCTATAACCCTGGCTGTAATAATTCCTCTTTGTACTAACCAACCTTTCTAAGTGTCTACGTATATTGCGTGTGATTCTGTCTTCTTGAGGTAATTAAGTTTTTGCTTTTTGTTTTGTTTTACCATTTTTTGTTTTTTATCTGTGGAAGACATTTAAGCTAATGCCTGGCAAACTTTGAAAGCAACTGGTTAACCGTGGGGAGGAGAAAGGATTTGACCAAAGGCTGAGCAATGGATGGAGCCTTGACTTGGAGTGCGCTGCACCGTGTGAGCATGGGCCTGTCAATACTGATGTTTCCTTCTGAGGCACGAGGGGAGGATTTACCCTACAAAGAAATAAAAGTGGATTATATTTAAAGTTCTTTGGGGTATAAATTTACCACCCATTTGAAATGAACGAAAGACCTTTTCTTCATGGTAAAAGGGCTTAGTTCTCTGAGTCTTTTGTGTTGATAATAGTTGGATTTCTAGGTACTGATACTGTTAGTCACTATACTATTACTAATAAATATGGCTGACACTTATTGAATGGTTGCTATTTTTCAGGAAATTTGAATACATCTTAAGTCTCAGCGCATTCTCCTGAACAGAAATCCAAACCTGTACCTCTCACTGCCAACTGGAATTCTGCTTTTTTGAGTGTTTGAAACCATCTTACTTTCAACCTCAAACTTCCTATTCTGTGTTTTCTTGGCTGGTAAACACAGGACCCATTCAGTTCCTCTGTCTTGGATCTGAGCGTCATATTCGACCTGTCATTCTTTCTCCCCAGGCTGATTGATCAGTCATCAAGCCCCAGTTTATAGAACTGTCAATTCTAGACTCCAAATAGCTCGCAAAGTGGCCCTCCCTTCATCCCCATAGCTGTCACCCACTCCGCACCTTGCCTGTTCCACTGCACGAGGCTCTTAATGGATCTCCCGTGCGATCTTGTCACTTCCTTATGAAATGTCCATCCCAGAATAAACACCTACCTTCATAGTTTCTCATCTGCTGGCAGTGGGCTCCCTTTATACTTTAGCCTTTCTGAACACTCAGACCTTGGTTTAAAGACACTTCTTTCTTTGTGTATGATATTGGGGATTGAACCAAGGGGCATTCTGCACCTGAGCTACACTGCCCTATTACATTTTTTTATTTTGAAAAGGGGTCTCACTAAGTTGCTGAGGCTGGCCATGAAACTGTGATCCTCCTGTCTCAGCCTCCCAAGTACTGGAATTACAGGCATGTGCCACCACACCTGGCTTAAAGGCATTTCTTCAAGGAGGATTTCCTTGGTTTCTGTCTGTCTGTCTGTCTGTACTGAGGATGGAATCCAGGGGCCTTCTACCTTTGAGCTACACCCCCAGACCTATTTTATTTATTTGGAAACAGGGTCTTGCTAAGTTGCTGAGAGCCTCACTAGGTTGCTGAGTCTGACTTGAACCTGTGCTCTTCCTGTCTCAGCCTCCCAAGTACTGGGATTACAAGTGCGTGCCACCACGCCCAGCTGACTTCCTCGGTTTTGAACACTGGTTTTGGTCTCTAGCACAAGCCCACAGTCCACCTTTCCTTTCGTTTTTAGCTCCTCATAATTATGTGCATGCTGACTATCTCCCCACCAGACACAGAGGACATCAAGTCTGGAAACACATTGGTCATGTTCAACCTAATATTTACATCATGTAGCATGATGCAGGTACTCTATAAGTGTTTTCTAAGTGAACCAATGAATAAAACAAAACTTGAATAATGAATAAAACACAGGTCCGCCCGTTCCAAGCCTGGGTACTTTATACTATGCCATCTGCTTTTAGACACATTTTGATTTAGTTTTTATTTCATAAACATTCAATCTTTGCCTCAGGGCCCTGATGGGAATACCCAATATATTCAGCATAGACATTTACATTTTGTGCCCTATTTAGGCGATATCTCGTTTTTTCTTAGTAATAAGTTCCTCCGTCTCTTTTTGAAATACTTAGTAAAAAGATCAGAGAGGAATGGACTTTTTGAATGAAAATGATTAAAGCACATTTTAAATCGTGTTGGATTATCCAAAAGCAAATTAAAAATGTGCTTCAGGCAAAACATTTCGAATATTGATATTTCCTGAAAAGCATAAAAGTAACACCGATGGAAAAAAAAAGTTAGAAATTTGTTAAACTTCCTAAAACTCATCTTGATGTTTATTGTTAAATTTACTTTTCATTTTATAAGAGACGTAATAATATCAGTATCACAAAAGGCCTTAACAGGACTTGCTTTTGAATATTAGTGTTCATGGTATATGATTTTCCATATATCCTAAACCGACACTCTTCCATTTTTGTAATAATAACCATGTATTGTTATATGTCAGATACTATAGTAGGTATTTTACATGCATTATCTCTAATTCAGGTTATCCTGAACATTAAGTGTTATCCTCCCTGTTTTTAGATGAGCAAAGAGAATTAGAAGGCCCAGATTACATAGCAAGGTCTGCCCAGCTCCCTGGCAGGTCATACTGACTATCTGTACATCTAGGGGTGTGGCTTCTCCCCCATCATCTTTGTCCTGGTAGGACAATCCCAATGCTGACACTGCAGCAGGATTTCATACATTGCTCCAGTCTGCTTAAATTGGCTACTGTGCAAAGCCGAAGCAAACCCCTAGCAGCTCAATAGAAAATCTATACGTTCCACCAGGATGCCCACAGGGAAGCAGCAGATTTCTAATTTGGAACAATCAGCACAGCAGGGAGTGTGGCAGGACTGTTTTGAAGAAATATACAAGAGTTTCAGTCATTGTCGTTGACAGAAGGACTGGGATTTATTGTAGAAACTAAGCATTTTCTTTAGAATCAGTCCTTGCACGGGTCTGCAGTCAGCAGTTAAATTGCTTCCTATTCAGGGCCTGGCTGTGTCACTAACCAGCTAAATGATACTTTTTAGGTAGAGACCAGGGTTGAGTATCCAGAGATGTATGGAGAAAATTTGAGCAAATAAAAACATTTTCATGATAAAGTCAGTTTTATCTAATCAAACTTTTTGGATAAAACAAATTTACTTGAGAAAGTTTGAAAGTAGCTAAAACAAGTTGGGAAATGCCACAACTGTAACTTGTGGCAGCTATTTTGTGAAGAAGTGGCCTACCTTCAATCTTTGGGATGCTTTTGGCTCTCCTCCCTGAGGGACCCTGGAGGGCCTGCAGGCAGCACCAGTTTTCCTTTGGCATCTCCTAAGGTCTCCCGGATGCCAAGAGTGTTGGCGCTGGGCTAGACCTAGTCACTGTCTCAAGGAGAAGTGAATGTTGAATATTTGTAGGACTTTCTAGAGAATTGTTGTATGGGGAAAGTGGTAAGAAAAGTTAACAAATCATGTGGTAATTTAGCCAATGCAAATGGAGTGTTTATCTTTTAATATGCTTTTATTGGTGCATTGTAATTGTACATCACAATAAAGTTCAGGGTGATAGGGACATACATGCCCTCAGCACTCGGTGAGCTTCCCCCCGGGTCCCACTCCCCTCCTCCTCTTCCCTGGGTATGCCACTGAGATTGGCATTGATAATTTCGTATATGAATATAGCATCATTTGAAGTGTTTCCTTCATCAACCCCCCCCCCCCGTCTCCCTTATACCACCTCTATTGTTCCACTGGGGTTTCTCCCCCTAGAGAGTCCCTCTTGTATACCAACTTCTCCCGAGCTTCTACATATGACCCTTCACTTTCTGTGACTGGCTAATCTCACTAAAAGAATTGAAGTCAAGCTGGGCGTGGTGGCGCACGCTTGTAATCCCAGTACTTTGAGGGGTGGAGTCCGGAGGATCTGGGTTCGCGGCCACCTTAGCTCTCTCTCTCTCTCTCTCTTTCTCTCTCTCTCTCTCTCTCTACTTAGTGAGGCCCTCCGCAACTTCATGAGACCCAGTTTCAAAATAAAGTATAGCCAGGCGTGGTGGCGCACGCTTGTAATCCTAGTACTTTGAGGGGCGGAGACCGGAGGATCTGGGTTCGTGGACAGCCTTAGCTCTCTCTCTCTCTCTCTCTCTCTCTCTCTCCTTAGTGAGGCCCTCCGCAACTTCGTGAGACCCGGTTTCAAAATGAAGTATAAAAAAAAATAGGGCCGGGGGTGTGGCGCGGAGGTAGAACGCCCCTGGGTTCAATCCCTGGTTCCGCAAAAAAAAAAAAAAGGAATTGAAGTCAGAATATTATAGTGATACATGTATATCCATGTATATAGCAGCACAATTCACAATAGCCAAATTATGTAACCAGCCTAGGTATCCATCAATAGATGAATGGACTATGAAATTGCGGGATATACACACAATGGGACTTTATGCAGCCATAAAGAAGAACAAAACTATGTCATTTGCAGGAAAATAGATGGAACTAGAGAATATTATGCAAATGGAATATTTAAAACCCAACAATCCAACTTTACCTCAAAGGTAGGTTAATAATGTTTTCTCCTAGTTTTAATTTACTGGAAAAATTTCCTCTCTTTATTTCTTGTTTTGAACTTCTCCTTTATAATGCCTTAGTCTAAGGCAGCCCTCTCCTTCCCAGGCCTACCCCCTGCTGATTAATCACCCCCCCCTTGCCTGGAGACACTATTTGTCTGACTGACTTTCTACTTCATGCCTCTGTGCCTCTTCCTGTGAATTTCAATGAGTCATGGTGACTGTGCCTATTATAACAGTTCGACACGCAGCTAGCTGCGTAGTTATGCATATGCCAACTTTCTCCATATCATGGAACCCAGTGTTTAGAATATGGTGTTAATAAGGCCAAGCCTGCTCATCCTTTTACTTTTTTTTTGGTCCTGGGGATTGAACCCAGGGGCATTCTGCATCCAAGTTAAACCCCTAGCCCTTTTTATTTTTTATTTTGAAACAAGGTCTCACTGAGTTGCTGAGAGTCTTGCTAAGTTGCTGAGGCTGGACTCAAACCTGTGATCCTCCTGTCTCAGCCTCCCAAGTCCTGGGATTACAGGTGTGTGCCACCCTGCCTGGCTCATGTTTATCCTCTTAGAGGTCAGTAAGCGCCACTCAAAGAGATTTCTCATTTTAAGTGTGTTGCTTGGTATATCTCTGACCCCCGGGATTGAGCCTGCCATTGCACATAAGGTACAGCACGGATTGCTATTCATGCCCTGATATCCATTCCCAGAGATCTGTAATATCATCATAAAGTAGTATAATACAAACTTCCTCTGACCTGAAAAATTCCCCCTGTAAAAGCACACAGATAATCTGGTTACATTCCTCTCAGATAATTGTATGGGAATACATACCCTGTCTTATTTCAGAGTAGTATTTTTCCCCCACTCTAGTACACAACAACAGGAGTGGCCTTCAGTGAACAATGACTCCTGGCTGCCACACCCTTGTGGTGGCAGTCCCCTCCCACGTTGATGCCAGGCTGGCTTAGCTGTGTGACTTACTTTGACCAATTGGATCTTGACAAACTTGGGGCAGCAGAAACTTGAGATATGTTCACATGAGCGCTTCCCCTTTTGATGGCTGCTACCACCAATTGCGGGGTTTGGACGGGCTTCCTTAAGGATGAGAGATAACACGGAAAGAAAAAAAGCCCAGCTGTCTCAGCATCTCAGCCAAGTCCAGCCCCAGGCAACCCTCCAGTGAAAGGCAGGCAGCTGTACAAGTGAGTCCAGGAGAGATCAGCAGACCAACCACCCGAGTCATGAGAAATACTAAGTCATTGTTGTTCTACACCAATCAGTTTTGTGGTGATTTGCTACTTAGCAACAAATAACAGGTACCTTTGCATGTGCAGACTTCTTTTATGTGTGTGTGTGTGTGTGTGTGTGTGTGTGTGTGTGTGATGTACTCATGTTTTACAGAAAGAGACAGAATAAAAGGATGACAGATAATCTTTACTTTTCTCCTTATACTTTGCTATAGCCATAGCAAAAATTATTATGTTTTTATGTGTTTGTCTGCTAGACATTCGAGGAAATTAGCAATTATTAAATCTGTGTTCTGTGCAACTTCTACCTATATAACAATACTTTTTTATTAGCACAATCCCATTTGTGTAAAGCGAAAAGTCTCATATAAAGCCATGTACGTAGATGCACGTATACGTAAATATCTCCAAGCATGAAAAAAATATGTAGCACAGCATGACTGTTAACTGTGGAATTCTTTCTTTTATAATGTTTTTATTGGTGCATTATAGTCTCACATCATAATCTAGTTCATAGTGATAGTGACATACATGCACACAGCACTTGGTGGGCTATAAACAATACTTTTTAAGCTATAGAAAAGTGTATCATAATCAATTCTGAGTATTTTTATTTAAATTTTCAATATTTTATTTAATATGCAGAAACTTTAGAGGAAGCTTAAAGGAGAGGGAGAGGGAGAGGGAGAAGGAGAAGGAGAAGAAGAGGAAGAAGAAGAGGAGAGAGAGAGAGAGAGACAGAGAGAGACAGAGAGAGAGGAGAGAGAGATATGAGATTGTCTATTTGACCATATTTTTAAGAGGCAAATAACTGATCATATGGCTCTCTGGGCTATTTGCCTGTTTTCTAAGAGTTCCCTCTCTATATTTATCCCATTAGTGACAGAGGATGGTTGGAAGATACTAGATATTTCCAGCACATGGATCAATTTACAAACCAGGAAGAATCCCATTGTACTTGATAATCTACTTTCTAGACCCAGGTTTTCTACATGTTATGTCTCAAAGTATCTCTTAGTACATCTAAAAATAAAATGTAAATATCACTTAAGTGCTATTTGTGCCATTATTTCAAAATACCAATCCCAGCTATGAACTGTGATCATCTTTAAAACAAGTGAACAACTGGGCGTGGTGGCTTGTAATCCCAGTACTTGGGAGGCAGAAACCGGAGGATCCGGGTTCGCGGCCAGCCTCACTTAGTGAGGCCCTCCGCAACTTCGTGAGACCCGGAGGTAGAATGCCCCTGAGTTCAATCCCTGGTACCGCAAAAAAAAAAACAAAAAACAAAAAACAAAAAACAAGTGAACTCTCTCACAATGCGAGTCTTTTGTTTTAATTCAGGGTAAGGAGGACTCCAACATTTTTATATGGTAAAGTTTATTTTTATTACAATTTCATTGCTTGGCTAATTTATTTTTCTTTTAAGTATTCCAAGGATCTTTTTATGTGCATAATATAGTGGGTAAATAATGAGCCTGAAAGCCAGCAATACCTAAATTCTAAATCCAGTTGCAACATTACCTAGTTACATGACTTATAAGTAAGTGAGTTAACTTTCCATAGTTTTCCCTTTAAGACATGGGGCTAACCACATCTCTGTTTTCTCACAAGAGTTTTGAAGAGCCACACAAAGTCATGTATGTGAAGGCATTAGCTGGGATTAATAACACCTTATTACTTAAAGCAAACAATATAACATATGGAGGTATAACTTAAACGTTCAACCTTAAAATCTTTTCAGTAGTTCTTCAGTATTTGCACACTATGTATTTTCAACACTGTTTATTGAAGATAGTAATGTGCATATAAACTAAGAACCATTTTTGTCTCCCAATGAATTTGAAAGAATATTATTGAGGAACAAACAAAAAGAACTTTACTTCTGGAAAAAAAGCAGGATGTAATAAAATTTTATTTTTGGGGACCCTGTGCCTTGTTTGGGATTTTTCCAAGGTCACAGTGGAATTATTTGGCTTTCACAAGCGTTGGTTAAATACTATCTGAACCTCTTTTTTCAAGTTGCTACATGACCTTACATTGCCACATTCCAATTATATCTTCTTTTCTTGATAATATGTCTTGACATTTGCTAGATAAAATGTTTATCATTTCTTCTGAATACTTTCTTTGTACAGCAAACACTTTGAAAAATCCTAGACTATACGGAAAATATATGGCAGACAATGTTATTTGCATACCATCAATCTTACGCTTGACTTCAAAAACATTATTTGAATCATTTGCATGAAAACAAGATCTTTGTCTTTTAAGAGCTTATCTCCTCCTGCTGCTATATATCTTATGCTGGATTATGACTTCAAGTGAGGAATAAACAGCAGGAACAGATGAACTCTTAAAAATAAAGACCCTGTTTTTATGCAAATACCTCTAATAATTAAAACCGAGAAATAGGGAAGCTGTACACAAATTCTCTGGCCAAATCCAATAGAGTTTTTCAAAATAAAAAAAAAGGCTTTCATGTTTCAATTTAACATCTGAAGTCAGTGGAGTTTGCATGTCACTTTGATCTTTAAAACCCTATGTGGTCTTGGTGCCAGTGACTTTCAATGAGGCCTCTTAGGTTCCCTGCGGCCCTCTTTCTCCAAAGGGCTTAGGGAGACCTAAGTGTAATTGTTTTCTCTCAGAGTTTAGTTTGCAAACATCTTTTGAATTTGGAGAGGATGATAATAATAACATGTGGGTGTACACACACACATATGTGTGTATATAGATGTAAATATATGTGACCATATACATGCATGTGTATGTATGTGGGTAATGGTTACAGTACTGTGTGTGTGTGTGTGTTGCTGGGGATTAAACTCAGGGGCTCGTGCTTACTAGGCAGGCTCTCTGCCATTGAGCTACACTGCCATACCCTGGTTGCTGAATTTATATTGTAGTTGTTTAGCTATAAAAATTCAAATATATTCTTTCTGACAAAGGAGTTGTTTTCCGCCTTTTTGAGTATGGAAATACATATTTATTATTAAACAACTTTAGGTCCCCTTTTCACCTGATAAATGTTACATTTTTGTTTTTCCAACTTCAGCTGATGTTTATTATGTACACCAATTTTTGAACCTCTTTCAGTAGCTGCACTTCCCTCTGTTCCTCTTTCCAAAATAGCCAACACAGTATGTCTTTCTTTGATTTGGTTATTTAACACCGCATCTCTGCTTGGGGCAGCTTGACTGGGGCTGGCGGGATCTACTTCCAGGGTGGCTGCCTCCCGTGGCTGCCAATTGGGGAGCTGGCTGGCGGTTGGCGCTCAGCTGGACTGCTGGGCAGGAGCCTAATTTGCTTTTCCTGTGGGCCCTGCTGTAGGCTTTGGGGCTTCTTCACAACGTGGATGCTCGGTTCCAAGAGCTAGTATTCCAAGAGACAGAAATAGAAGCTACCAGTTGGTTAAAGCCTGAGCCTGGAAATTGGCACAGCATCATTTCCTCTGTACTCTATTGATCACACAGCCAGAGAATCCTCCCCAATTCAAGGGAAGGGGATGTAACCTCCACCTCTTGATGACTAGACCATCAGGATTCTCAGCCATCTTTGCTGTACTACAGTTCATTTTTAAAGGTGAACCTGGATTCAGATAATGGTGCCCAAGCTTTCCTTCATCCTTCTAGGAGGGTCAGCACCCCCTGCCAGTTACCCTAGTGGGCACTGCACATTCATTCCCGAAGGGCCTGCCTGTTCCCTTTGTTTTCTCTCACATCAGGACCTTTCTAGGACTTCAGAAGAGCTCTGTAGATATGCCAGCTACCAAGGACCTTAGTTCTGGGAGATGTGTACAGGGACTTCAATGACACGAGCCCCCATTCCTTCTGGTAGAGACCCCGAACAACCTTTAGGCTTTCCTTGTGAGCACTCTTAGACCTCTTGGGGGCAACAGTAGACAAAGAGCAAGGGGACAAATATCTGTAAAAAGGAAAAAGTGTGGAATCAGTGAAGGGCTCTGACTTCTTACCTTCTCGAGAAATCGCTGCCATCCCTCACCATAAGACTAGCCATCTTTCCTACTCACATAGGCATGAAGAAAACTAGTTCTTTTCTCTTCTTTTTTTGGGGGGGGTTACTGGGGATTGAACCCAGGGGCATTTTATCTTGGAGCTAAATCCCCAAACCTATTTTTTTTTATTTTGAAATGGGGCTCACTAAGTTGCTGAGGCTGGCCTCAAACCTGCAATCCTCCTGTCTCAGCCTCCCAAGTACTGGAATTACAAACTTGTGCCACCTTGCCAGTCTCAGGTCTTCTCTTTTCTCTTCCTCTTCCCCTTTCCTTTTTCCTTCCCTTCCCTTCCCTTCCCTTCCCTTCCCTTCCCTTCCCTTCCCTTCCCTTTCCTTTCCTTGCCCTGACATTCTTGTCACTCCTTTGCCACATCTTTTTAAACAGCAGGAGGGCTTACCTGAGGAGGGTAAAAACAAGTCCAAATTCAGTGTATTGGATCTGGTATTCAAATGAGTGGGATGTTGCTATCTTCTCCATGTGAGGACTTCAGCTTTGCTTCTTCACATGGCGATTGTGTGGTTTAGGTAAGTTATGTGCGTGCAGTGATCACCATTTCAGAGAACAGCATCGCTGGGATAAATGAAGGACATTTGAGAGGAAGGCTGACATTTGCAAATAGCCTCCGCTCCAGCCCTAGCTCTTCATCTGCTTGGAGCCTCCCACCTGCGCACACAGAACTTTTCTAACTCACATCATAGGCATAATATGCCAGGCTTAATATAAAGCTCTCCTGGGTCTACAGCCTGCTGGCTTCAGCCCAGAGCTGCAGCATTGCCTTCATTGTCTTGTTCTCTTTAACCTAGACTTTTGAATGATATATATATATATATATATATATACATATATATATATGATATATATCATCTATATGTGTATTTGAGATATATATATATACACACACATATGATATATATCTCTTTAACCCAGACTTTTGGATGATATATGATATATACATTATATACATATATGATATATATATCATATGTATATGTGATATATGATATCTGTTATGAATGATATATTATTGATCATAATATATACTATGATATTTACCTATTTCCTAATGTGACATAGGCTTATTCATGTTTAGATGAAAGGGTTGGAAAAGATGAGTTCAATATCTGCAAAAAATTGACACTTATACCAGTGCTCCAAGTTCAGCGCTCTGTGAAGATGACACCTTCCTCTGAAACAGAAACAAGCAATGGGAACAATTCTGAAAATATTGTGCTTCTCACTTATATAGGACTAGACCCAAGTGTATAAGAATAACCTCTCCTTATTTAGCTAGTTAGTTTTGGTTGTTCCTGTCAAGTTTTTTTATGATGAATAATGAAATATGTAGAAGGAAGTTGCTTTGCATTTTCCTCCTTGACTATGAATCTCAGAGTAGAGCCTCTGATTTTTAAAACTTTAAATTTGTAAATTTTGATGTACGTATAGGAATATGGAAAAATGCACATATTTCTACAATACCTTAGTGGGTCTGCACAATCATAGCACAATCAGATCTTATTCTAAATATATGGACATGGCTCTTCATAACTAGTGAAAAATCACTATGGATAGCACAGATTATACTTTCAGATCGTCCTGGTCCATCTGATCCTGGGAACATTTTTTTTTCTATTCTGAATGTTATGTCAATTAGTTTAGTGTAAGAAATCTATCACTTTTACATGAAACCAGTGTTTTTTTTAAAATTGTGAATCACTCAAATAGAAAGCTAACTACTCTGAGATTTCATCTAACCCCAATCAGAATGGCAATCATCGAGAAGTCAAATAACAATAAATGTTGGCGAGGATGTGGGGAAATAGGAATTCTTCTGCACTGTTGGTGAGATTGCAAATTAGTTCAGCCGCTATGGAGATCAGTGTGGAGACTTCTCAGAAAACTGGGAATGGATCCACCATATGATCCAGCTATACCACTCCTGGGTATCTTTCCAAAGTGATTGAAATCAGAGAACTACAGTAATATATGCATACCCATGTTCATAGCAGCACAATTCACAATAGCCAAATTATGGAACCAACCCAGGTGTCCATCACCAGATGAATGGATTACAAAACTATGGGAAATACATACAATGGAATTCTATTCAGCAATAAGGAAGAACACAATTTTGTCTTTTGCAAGAAAATGGAAGGACCTGGAGATCATTATGTTAAGTGAGATCAGCCAATCTCAGAAAGTGAAGGGTCGTATGTTTTCTCTAATATGCACAACCTAGGGAGTATAGGGATACCAGAGCGCCTCCCGTCAATGGAGGAGAAGCCTCAGTGGAGCCTGGGAGCTGGTCTAAGGGAAGGGGAAGGGGAAGAGTGAGGTTTATTAGCAGAATTACTACCATTGACCATGTGTACATATGAGAATATACCAGTGTCAATCTTAGTACTCTGTATTGGGAAAGGGGGGAAATGGGGAGGCAGGGGTGGGGCATCAAGTGCTGTATGCATGTACGTCACTGTCAACAAGACTTTCATTATGATGTGAGACTATGATGCACGAATAAAAGCACATTAAAAAAAGAAAGTTAAGAAGACAAGAGTGTTCTCTTAGTGATTGGGCTTATTTAGCTGACATTTTGGGGAGTGACTTCTTTTCTAGTTTCCTTCTCTCCTAATCATTTTCTCTGTTCATTGCGGAGGCACCCCCTTTCCTTTCCTCCTTTGCTCTTCCATTCTGGCCATATTTAGGGCATTCTATTTTTGCCTAAACTTTTAAAATTAATGGCACAACTTTAGATGATAATCAGAACTTTACTAGCCTCACACCTTCTGTGATCTGACTCCTAAAATAAGAGAATTTTAATTAGTGCCTTTGGGTGCCACAGGAGTAGCTACAGTAAGTAGGAAAAAAATACTTCTTTTTCTAAAAAACCTTTGCCAAATGAACTACCTGATTGACCACTGGATATTAACAAAGTCCTGTGATGTGAGACTCCCAATTTAAGAGCTGCAATAATGAAAAGGTGAAGAAAGGGAAGACTACCTGTGTCAACTGCAAAAATGAGATAAAAATATTTTTTCTAAGCTTTTACTATTTTATGAACACCATCTTTTGCTAATTTAAAACTCCTATTGGACTTGAAAAGAGTAGTGAAGACTGAAGAGAATGTGTAATTAAGAAATTATTCTCAGTTGAATATCTGCAAAAAGTTCGCGAGAGCTTGTCTCTGTTAGGTCTTCAGAAAACATTTTCATTCTGTGCCAGGCCGTACTCTGGCCATTTGACCCCAGTTACTCTGTGATCCCCTACAGGGATGTCTCATAACTAAGAAGGTCCAAAATCTGCACAACGGATGCCTGCCTGTTTGCCTTCTTCCATTCATCCTTAACTAACAAGAGCAATCCTAATATAAGCTTGAGTCACATGCTTTACATGGGTGAATTGTGTGGTATGTGAATATTATCTCCATAAGGCTGGGGATAAAGAATACTGTTCAATTTTTTCACCATAATGGCCAGGGTAAGTTTTTGCCTCGGAACAGCATGCTCCAAGGAAGAACGTCTTTTTATACTTCTAGATTGTATCTTTTCCTTGGCTGTTGATATGGTTCATAGGCCCAGGAACCCTACAGGTGATAGCAACTAACTACTAGCAACTGGGCTCCAATGTACCAGGCCCTGAGTTGAGTATTTTGCTATATTATTTCATTATTTTACTAAGATAGGTAGGCATTAGTGACTCCGTTTTTTTTTTTTGTGTGTGTGTGTGGTACTGAGGATGGAACCCAGGGGCATTCTACCTCTGAGCTATACCCCCAGCCTTTTTTATTCTTTAGTTTTGAAACAGGGTCTCACTAAGTTGCAGAGGGCCTCATTACGTAGCTGAGGCTGGCCATGAACCTGTAATCCTCCTGTCTCAGCCTCCCAAGTACTGGGATTACAAGCGTTCGTCCCCACACCTGGCTTAGTGTCTCCATTTTATAGGCGAGGAAACTGAAGCTGAGAATGGTTAATGCTATGGTTGGAACGTTTGTGTCTCTCCAAAATTCCTACATTGAAGCTTAATCCCCAGGTGATGATAATTGGAGACAGGACCTTTGGTAATCAGGTCACCAGGTGGAGCTCTCATGAATGGGGTTAGAATTCTTATAAAGAGGCCCCAGAGACTGTCTTGTTCATCTTCTACCATATGAAGATACAACAAGAAGTTGAGAAACCAGGACGAGTCCTGAGTAGAAATTGACCATGCTGGTTCCCTGATCTTAGACTTCAAGGGTCCAGAAGAGAGAGAAGTAAATTATTTGCTTGAGCCACTGAATCTACGGTATTCTGTTACAGCAGCCTGAGATAAGAAATGAAGTCATTTAACTTCATTAAGACAGCTGATTAATGAACCAGTAGAACCAGGAAGTGAGCCAGGTCTGTCTGATGTCAAATGCTGTACTGTAAATTTCAGTTCTCTCCTGTGATCCCCTCTTTCTTGTCCGGATCCTCTCTTGTTGCATTGAGATGGAAAATAGATATGAACGATTGGAACATTCCTTTAAAGGATAACCTGCTTCTCTTCCTCTGCCCCCTCCCTGTTCTATCCCCTTCCTCTCCTCTTCTTTGTCCTTCTCTCTCATCTTCTCATCCTTTTTTGTTTGTTTGTTATGTTTTGGGCTGAGACCGAAAAGATATTGAAAAACCTTAGAAACAAGTAGAAAACAGAATATGTAATTCAGGAGTAATGGCAGTTTAATTGAATTCTGGTTTCTTTCTGCAAATTTTATAGAGGGAAAAGATATGGTCTTGGGCTTTATTGTACTATAAAATCTTGATTCTAATTCCTAAGGAAAGGCTTCCTTTCTGAGTTTGCCATCTGTCTGTGCTGGTTGTGAGTGGCCATAGATCACTGGACTTGTAGAGTTGGGCATTCTGGAATGCGAATGGGAACAGGGAAAATAATTATTACCTGGTTTGTAAGGTGGGGCAGACAGTCCATTTATTGTTTTTGTTTAGAAAGACTCTTCTCTTTAATATCTATGAAGGCACCATGACATTCGCTGTCACTTGAGACTTGTAAAATTAATAAAATAATTCACCAAACATTCATAAGTACCTCTTAGGTACATAGGACTATTGCTTGGTATTAGGGCCCAGAGGTGATTGTTTTCTTTTTTTTTAACCAATGCAAAATTCTATTGTTCTTCACCACCATAAATACCCCAAATAAACATATAATCTAAGTAAAAACGGTTGCTTTGAAATTGAAGCTTCAAGACACTCCCCTAGGTCACCCCTGCCTCCCCCTTCAGCAGAGGACTTGCTTATCCCCTTGATTAGGGGAATATTGGAGATATGCGTGCTGTGGTGGGTGTTTTGAGAGAGCTCAAGCTTAATAGAAGACGGTCTTTTACCTCAGTGAACTTACAGTCTACTTGAAGGGTAAATACGTAAACTTGTGAAAAAGCAAACAGCAATAAAATATTTACTGACAGCTGGGTGTGGTGACACACGCTTGTAATCTCAGTACTTGGGAGGCTGAGACTGGAGGATTCTGGTTCGCGGCCAGCCTCAGCTACTTAGTGAGGCCTCCGCAACTTAGCGAGACCCTGTTTCAAAATAAAGAATAAAAACAGGGCTGGGGGTGTAGCTCGGGGGTAGAAGGCCCCTGGGTTCAATCCCCAGTACCACCAAAAAAAAAAATTACTGAGGAAAAAAGAGAAGTATGACAGGGACATGACGAGTTCCAGAAGCATCCACAGGAGGAGCAGAGCTCAAGAGCTAGACCCTGGCGCTCCAGGCCTAGACTCTAGTCCTGGCTTCACCACTCACTGCCTACGTGACCCCGGCTTCCGTGTTCTTCCCATCTCATAGAATATTCTGAGGACTAAGCAAATTAATGCGCCAGAAATGTGAGGAACACTTCCTGACAAAGCAGGGCTGTGTCACTACCATTTTTGCTTCCAGAGAAAGGGGCAGGCTCACATTCCAGTGCTCAGGGGTGCTGCCATGAAGAAGGAAATTGCTCAAAGTGGACTTGCATCAAAGGTGAGGATTTGGATGGGAGAAACTTACGGAGTCAAGAGACCGGGACGCTGTGTGTGAACGAGGGTGTGGGTTTGTTACTGTAATGCAATGCATTGTGTCTCTCCTGCGTCTCCTCTATCCAGTGTTCCAGGTAAACACTATTAACCACTACTATGAACTCAGCGTGACAGGAGAGTGAGAGTCCTGGCAGCCGAGCATTTTCTCAGTGGTCTGCAATAATAATGATATTAAAGATAACAGCTAACATGGAGCACGTGGGTCAGGCATTGTTTTTTGTGCTTCATCTCAACAGTCCTGGAAGGTGATTTTACTTTTTTTTTTTTTTCAACAGAGTTAACTGAAAGGCCCAGGAAAGTGAAGGAACTTGCTTATGGCCACCCAGGTAGGAAGTGGGGGAGACAGGATTTGAACACATGAAGTTGGCTCCAAAGCCTTCATTGAATTTAACCATTAATAGGAGGAGGAAGCACACTTAAGACTATGTAGCATGGGGAAATGTTTTAAGGCACACAAGAGATCAGTACCTTTTAAAAATATACTTTTATTGGTGCATTGTAGTCTCATAATGTAGTTCAGAATGACAGAGATGTACATGCGCGCAGCACTTGGTGAGCTCCCCCGCCAGCTCCCTCCCCACTCCCTCTCCTTCCCCATACATGATATTAAGATTGGCATTGATAATTTCACATAGGTACATAACATCAACGGAAGTGATATCTTCATTAATTTTCCCTCTTCCCCCACCCTCCTCTAGACCACCTCCCTGACTCCACTGGAGTTCTCCTCTATTATCTCAAGTCCCTCTTGTATCCCAGTTACTCCCTAGCTTTCACATATGAGGGAAGACGTAGGACCCTTCACTTTCAGTGACTGGTTAATCCCACTTAACATAATATTCTCCAGGTCCATTCATTTCCCTGCAAATGACATAATTTTGTTCTTTGTTGCTGAGTAGAATTCCATTGTGTGTATATCCCATAATTTTGTAATCCACTCATCTGTTGATGGACACCTCACCTAGGCTGGCTCCATGATCTGACTATTGTAAATTGTGCTGCTCTAAGCATGGATATGCATGTATCATTATAATATTCTGATTTCAATTCATTTGGAAAGATACACAGGAGTGGTATAGCTGGATCATATGGTGGATCCATTCTCAGTTTTTTTTTTTTTTTTTTGCAGTACTGGGGATTGAACGCAGGGGCATTCTACCTCCGCGCTACGCCCCTGGCCCTATTTTTTTATGCTTTACTTTGAAACCGGGTCTCACGAAGTTGCGGAGGGCCTCACTAGAGAGAGAGTGAGAGAGAGAGAGAGAGAGGAGAGAGAGGAGAGAGAGAAAGTGAGTGTCCCCGCGCGTGCGCTGAGGCTGGCCACGAACCCGGATCCTCCGGTCTCTGCCTCCCAAAGTACTGGGATTACAAGCGTGTGCCACCACACCCGGCTCATTCTCAGTTTTTTGAGGAATCTCCATGTGACTTTCTGCTCTGTCTCTGGGTAAGCAAAGTCCTGGTATTGATAAGCTAGGAAATAGAATAGACTAACAACTCTGGTGATTCCAAACCACTGAATCAAATACATATATAAAGTTACAAAATTAGTAAAATCGAGGAGTAATTTCTCTTTAGTACTAAAAGTCTCTTTAATGTGTTCGACTGACTTTGAAAGCACGAGATTTTTGGTCCAATTGCATTTTACACACTCACATTCATACGTGCACACACCCACGTTTCCTCATATAATCTCAAAAGTTGGCCTGGAACGGTGCATTTTCCTGTGCAGCGCTCCAGCCTGTAGACAGGAGCATGAACTAGACACTTGAGGCAGACCCTTTCAGAGTTCTGATTCTTAGACTACATAGCAGCCTGAGACAGGGAGGAGAAGTAACTTGGAATAATTATTTCCAGTAACATCAAACTCCATTTGTCATTTTGTGTTCCTGACCCAGAAAGAGAGTCACTATTTGGATACAGTGACTGGAGCTTTCATTAAAGTAAACAAATAAAATTAATGGAGCAGTGTGTGGTTCTGCATGTGTGACTTTCCATCATGTCATATGTCATGAATGATACAGGGAAGTTCTAAGCCAAATGGAGCAAGTAGCAAAGCAATTTGTAATACAAAATGTAAATTTTTGTGTGTTTGTGGTACTAGGGATTGAACCCAGGGGCATTCTGAGCAACATCCCTAGCCCTTTTTATTTCTTGTTTTTGAAGCAGGGTCTCACTAGGTTGCTGAGAGTCTCTCTACGTTGCTGAGGCTGTCCTTGAACCTGTGATTCTCTTGTCTCAGCCTCCAACCACTGGGATTACAGGTGTTTGCCATCATACAGCTCAAAAGGTAGATTTTTCAGCAAGCAATACTTTTGACCAGATAAAAATAATGATAGCATTTTAGGAGTTTGTAATAACCATACTAGATTATGAAGATTGCTTGAATAAGATGGTGTCAATACTTGCTGAGAATAACATTCATTTATCTTTTCCTATGAGGATAGTAGTTTACACTGTGAAAAATTGGAAAGTAGGCATATAGCCAAAATGAAGAGACTTCAGACTAGAAGATACAAATAAGTGTGCACCATTTTTCAAAGTTTATTATGACCATTTTAATTTTGATGAATTTTATTGCCAGTAATTTTAAATATGCTTGTTTGCATTCACTAAAAGTCTAGGATAGTACTGTCTTTCAATGGATGATTCTAGAATTACCTGAAAAGATCTTTGTATACAATTTTGGAACTTATCCCTTATGATTCTGATTCAGTAACTTTTGAGTGGGGCCCAGAAATTTTAGTCTGGATTATTTTATGATCATTAAATCAAACATCATTTCAAATTATTCCTTCTTTAAATGAATAAAAAAGGGTCCCTGAACTATGACCGGATCTTTATTTTCTCAAAGCCCATTGGCATATTTACTGGAAAGGAAGCATAATATTTAGTAAGGGTCAAGTGCATGCCAAACAATTTACTCACTTTTTAAAAAATTTAGTTAGTGGTCAGTGAAGTTAAGGAAAGAGCTTATTTTCCCATAGATAACTGGAGCCAGGATTCCAACCCTCTCTATTATGCATGCTGCTCCTCTGAAAGCAGTTTTAGATCCGTAAAGAAATAACAATTAATTGGAAAAACACCTTTCCTTTTAAGCATCGGTTTCCATGTATATATAACTAGATAGTGAATATCTTTTTGTGTGATCAGACCTCCATGGTCAGGATAAAACATTTGTAAGAATCTTAAATAACAGATGGCAAATATTTCATTAATCGATAATGATAGACCAATTTGATAAAATAGTCTAAAGAAACAAAGATCAATATTTGATGGTAGGAGGAAAAAGATTAACTTTTTTTATTTAGATCTTTGGGAACCTTAAGTTTCTAGATATTTCTGAACTTTCCTGATAGATAAAATAGGTGATATTTTATTACATGTAAATAAATTAGTCTACTTATTCAAATTTACACTTAAATGTACATTCCTAGGACATATGCTAATGGAATTTGCAATATTTCTAATGCCTAAAATCACTGACAAATACCTTGGACATGCTCTATACAGTAAAAATTGTGATCTTGCTGCGCTTGGATTTATTTTAATATTCAGACATCTCATCACAGTTTGAAACAAGCTTATCCTTTAAATTCAAAATATTTTTCAGGACTGGAATATTTCTCTTGGGAAGATGACATCCTCTGGGGGGATATAGATAAAGGAACTTTGGATTTGGGGGAAAATGGGCTTTGGGTCTTCAGAAAATAGCCAGGGTGGCCCCTGGTGACCCTTACTGGTTGGTCGCTAGGTGGGACTGCTCACATGTACAGCATGATTACAATAGTAAAGCCACACTTTAGCTTGTAGTTTTGGAATCTCTCCTTGACCTATAATATCTTTTCTCTCTAAAACTGTAAATTTACCTTTTATTTCTCCACGGCCTTGTGAGCGTTCATTGTTCAGCTTCAAAATTTTTTAAATTTGCATTTTGTGCATATAACATAATATGTAATATTATGAGTTATATAACATGGAGTAATAACATGGAAGAATCTTGGTTGTCTCCCTTCAAACTCATTTCTTTCTTGTCTCATTCCTAAACTTGGTGTATATCATGTTGGGCCTTTTTCCATGCATACACTTGGTGTGTATGTTTGTTTGTTTCTTTTTTTTAATGTTTTTATTGGTGCATTGTAGTCTCACATCACAATGAGTATCAGTTTGGTGTTAACATACATGCACACAGCTCTTGGTGTCCCTCCCCCCCGCCTCCCCCCCACATGTAACACTGAGAATGATGTTGGTATAATCTCATATATACACATT
>PVJS01021545.1:0-31385 GCA_004027185.1 Glis glis
CCTGGGTTCAATCCCTGGTACCTCAAAAAAAAAAAAAAAAAGAAATAAGAAATAAAATAGGGCTGGGGGTATAGCTTGGAGGTAGAATGCCCCTGGGTTTAATCCCTAGTTACATACACAATAAAAAGAAAGAAGGAAAGAAAAAAAGAAAAGAAAAGAAAAGAAAAGAAAAGAAAAAAAAGAAAAGAAAAGAAAAGAAAAGAAAGAAAAGAAGGCAGGAAGGAAGGAAGGAAGGAAGGAAGGAAGGAAGGAAGGAAGGAAGGAAGGAAGGAAAGCTAAAGTTCAGATAGATGAAGTGGTTTTGTCAGGGGTGAGCGCGGTAGCTCCATGGAGAGTCCTAAGGAGTTCCCCCGCCTGGGAAAGAGGAAACTCACCTCAGGGCCCCCGGGGTCCTTGGCTCTGTGAGGAAACGAATTTCAACACGTGTCAGTCAGAGAAAAGACAGAGGTTTAATTCAAGACAAGGGAGATACACGTTCAGGGAAATGCAGGCCACCTCGAGATGTGAGAGCAACCCCGGACTTTTTCACAGTCCCTTTTTATAGGCACTGGAGATGGGGAGGGGATTGGTTAGAGGTACACGGTGGGAAAATGCCTCCTTTCTTTGAAGTTTTTCCGTGGGCAAAAGATGTGGATTCCCTTCTGCAGGCTTTCTGGGAGCGGGAGACCAGAAGTCAGGAGTGGAGAGGAGAAGTCGGGTACCAGCGGGGTGTAGGGCTCTTCTAACAAAGAGGTGTGACTTTTTCCTAGGTGTGACTTTTTCCTGGGATTCTTTCCCCAGAAACCGAGGCGAGAGGAGTTCTGGCAGAAGGTGAAACTCTTTCTCTAGAATCTAATCTCCTCAGGAATTTCAGATGTGAAGCTAGCTCATTGAGATTTAAAGATATGTATTTTGGCTCTTTGGACAAGTCCCTGGCAAGCCCTACAGAAGCTAAGGGTTTTACATTTCCTTTTTAAAACTATATTTTCATAGCCGGGCGTGGTGGCACACGCTTGTAATCCCAGTACTTGGGAGGCTGACACTTGAGGAATCCGGGTTTGCGGCCAGCCTCAGCTACTTAGTGAGGCCCTCCACAACTTAGTGAGACCCTGTTTCAAAATAAAGAATTAAAAAAATAGGGCTGGGGGTGTAGCTCGGAGGTACAATGCCCCTGGGTTCAATCCCCAGTACAGCAAAACAAAACAAAACAAAAATATTTTCTTTCCTTCCCAATTTGTCTCCTTTCTACCTAAAATTTCATCTCTTCTATTCTACCTCATCAGTTTGACCAATGTCACATATCTGCTCAGTACCAGGTCCTAGACGTGAGCCCGTCTTTGGGTTTGCAGGCAGCTCTTCATTTAAGTGTGTCAACTCTTTGCTAATGCCAGAGTCCGAGATGCAATGGATAAACTACACCGTTATTTTGTTTTGTCTCATTTATTTATTTTTTTTGTGGCACTGGAGATTGAATCCAGGAGCATTCTACCTCCGAGCTACACCCCAAGCCCTATTTGATTCTTTATTTTGAAACGGGGTCTCACTTAGTTGTGGAGGGCCTCACAAAGTGGCTGAGGCTGGCCTTGAACCTGCAATCCTCCTGTCTCAGCCTCCCAAGTACTGGGATGACAGGTGTGCGCCACGACACCCAGCTTCCATTATTTTATGTACCACTCAAGATGAAGTGTAGCCAGGCGCGGTGGCGTACATCTGTCATCCCAATACTTGAGAGGCTGAGACAGGAGGATCGCGGGTTGAAGGTCAGCTTCAGCAACTTAGTGAGACCCTGTTTCAAAATAAAAAACAGAAAGGTCTTGGTATGTAGCTTGGAGGTAGAATGCCCCTGGTTTCAATCCCTAGGACCAAATAAATGAATGAATGAATAAATAAATGAATAAATAAATAAATAAATAAATAAATAAAATGCAAACTATGGTAGGCCACCGAATGAAGACGCACCCAGTATCAGAGACAGTGAAGTGTTAAATCTGATATTATAGAAAGCATAAATCTCACTTGAATATTTGTCTCAGACCCGGATGTATTTACTCTTGATAACATATCTGGAGGGATGTAAATCTACAAAGAAAGTAATGGCTTAACAAATAGAGCGGTACTGGAGCCTTTTCCTAAGAAAGCCCAGAATGGCCCTGTTGATGCCCTGAGATAACCCTGCGCGGCGGCGGGGTGGGCTGTTCGTGGGAACAGGAAGGACAGGTAGCACAGTGGCTTTGCTTGGAGTCAAAGACGCCACTGGGGCAAGAGGAACGGGGCAGGGACTGAGGCGTCAGAGGAGCTGTGCTTCCTAAATGTGGTCAGGAGACCAGTGCCCCACTAGAAGGAATTTACTAGACCTGTTGCAAAATGAGGACAACAATAATATGATTATCTTAGCCGGGCACAGTGGCATATGCCTGTGATCCCCGTACCTGGGAGGCTGAGACAGGAGGATCTCAGGTTTGAGGATAGCCTCAGCAACTTAGCAAGACCCTGTTTCACCATAAAAAATAAAGTGGGTGCATGCTTGTAATCTCCGTACTTGGGAGGCTGAGACAGGAGGATCACAGGTTTGAAGTCAGCCTCAGGAACTTAGCGAGGTCCCCTGCAACTTAGTAAGACCCTGTTTCAAAATAAGAAATAGCTGGGCGTGGTGGCACATGCCTGTAATCCCAGTACTTGGGAGGCTGAGACAGGAGGATGTCAGGTTCAAGACCTGCCTCAGCAACTTAGCGAGGCTCTCAGTAACCTAGCAAGACCCTGTTTCCAAATAAAAAATACGACTGGGTGTGTAGCTCAGAAGTAGAACGCCCTGGTGTTCATTCCCCAGTACCACAATAAATAAATAAATAAATAAATAAATAAATAAATAAAATAAGTTGGGCATGGTGGCATACACTTGTAATCCCAGTACTTGGGAGGGTGAGACAGGAGGATCGCAGGTTTGAAGTCAGCCTCAGCAACTTAGTGAGGCCCTCTGCAACTTAGCCAGACCTTGTTTCCAAATAAGATATAAAATCAGGCTGGGGGCATAACTTGGAGGTAGAATGCCTCTGGCTTCAATCCCCAGTACCAAAATAAATAAATAAATAAATAAATAAATAAATAAATAAATAAATAAATAAGCTGGGTGTGGTGGCACATGCCTGTAATCCTAGTACTTGGGAGGCTGAGACAGGAGGATGGCAGGTTCAAGGCCAGCCTCAACATGCTCACAAGGCCCTCTGTAACTTAGTGAGACCCCTGCTTCAAAATAAAAAAATAAAATAGGGCTGGGGGTGTAGCTCAGAGGTAGAATTTCCCTGGGTTCAATCCCAGCACCACAAAATAAATAAATAAATAAAATACAGCAAAAGGACTGGGGGTGTAGCTTCGGGGATAACCCCAGGTCAATCCTCAATACGCCTCCCATCCCCAAAATGCCTTTCCTTTGCAGGAAAGAAAGGCAAACGAAAAACCCAAAACAAACATCAGCTATTTTCTTTTTGGAAAATACACAGGTCCATGAAACCCCCACATCTGCAAAGGACCCTAGCATGACCTTTAATATTTGTCCTTTGGGTCTTGCTATTCCAGGAACCATCCCTGTATCAACAACCTCCTCGGGCCTCACGCCAGGCAGGTGAGGCCGGGAGCCCGGGGTACGCCCGCTGGGCTTTCTCCATAAAGGGCCCAGCGCCGGGCCCATGTCGGGAGCTTCAGAGAGCATCTGGTCCCCACGCTCTCAGCCTCTCAGACAGCCTCCACCGCTCAGCTCCCGGCCTGCAGCGGAGGGAAGGAGCTTGCTGCCTGTGAACTAGGGGATCCCTCCTCTCATCTTGGGTATGGTTGCAGTCCTAAAGATGCACGGAATTTAAAAATAAAGGGAAGAGGGACAGGGATAAGGAAAAAAGACTGTCAAGATGGCTTTCATCAGCCGGGCGTGGTGGCGCACGCTTGTCATCCCAGTACTTGGGAGGCTGAGATAGGAGGATCCGGGTTTGCAGCCAGCCTCAGCTACTTAGTGAGGCCCTCTGCAACTTAGCGAGACCCTGTTTCAAAATAAAGAATAAAAAAATAGGGCTGGGGGTGTAGCTCAGAGGTAGAATGCCCCTGGGTTCAATCCCCAGTACCAAAAAAAAAAAAAAAGATGTTTTTCATCTTTGCTTTTCTTCAGGTTTTACCATGACCCAGCTCGGGTTCCTGCTGTTTCTCATTGTGGCCACCAGAGGGTGCAGCGCAGGTGAGTCTCGTTCCCTGGAACCCAGTCGCTCTGGCTCATCCGCCCGCAGTGTTGAAAGAAAACGGGACCAAGGTCGGGTCTTCTGCCAGGGAGGATGTCTTTGAGATGCAGAGAGGCTGTGTCGGATGTAGGCTGAGTGCTGATGGAGGCTTAACCCAGGGGCATTCTACTTCTGGGCTACACCCCAACCTATTTATTTATTTTTCGTGGCACTGGGGATTGAACCCGGGGCATTCTACCTCTGAGCTACACCCCCAGCCCTATTTTATTTCTATTTCTATTTTATTTATTTATTTATTTTTTGCAGTACTGGGGATTGAACCAGGGGCATGCTACCTCTGAGCTACACCCCCAGCCCTATTTTTTATTCTTTATTTTGAAACAGGGTCTCACTAAGTTGCGGAGGGCCTCACTAAGTAGCTGAGGCTGGCCGCGAACCCGGATTCTCTGGTCTCAGCCTCCCAAGTACTGGGATTGCAAGCATGCGCCACCATGCCCGGCTGAAACAGGGTCTCTCTAGGTAAACGAGAGTCTCACTATTTGCTGAGGCTGTCCTTGAACCTGTGATCCTCCTGTCTCAGCCTCCCAAGTACTGGGATTGCAGGCGTGCGCCACCATGCCCTGCTTATTTATTTGTTTATTTATTTTTACAGAGAAAAACATGTTTCTCAATATCGCCTCCCTTGATCTTCACAAACCACTACTTGTTAGCTTAATTTAGTCAGGAGGAAACTGAGGCTCCGATGTGTTGCATATAAGTCAAGGGCATGACCTGTAAGCGCTAACTCCTCGAAGCCCACCTCGAACTCGGATTTGCTCGTCCTGCTAGATGTGAAGGTGTTTGCAGAGTTGGGGCTGGCACACGAGCTCTTCCTCCTCCGCCTTTCAGTCTCCGGCTGCGCTCTCAGTGCCGTCCCTCTCGCACCCCATGTCCTGGCCAGGTGGATCTGCCTGTATTTCTTCAACAGGCCCGGCTCACTTCATTCTTGACCTTGGGAGACATGTTGTTCCCCTTGCCTTGAATTCTCTTCTTTCTTCCTACTGAATAAGCTCTGGTGTTGCCTGGACTGGAAAGCCACCTGTGACCTGGACTCCCTGCCCAGCCTCCCCTGCCCGGCCTCCCCTGCTTGGCCTCCCATGCCCGGCCTCCCCTGCCTCAGTCCAGCCTCCCCGCCCCCTTTCTCATCTTGGATTCTTCCTCTTTTTTCCCTTTTCTTACCATTCATTCCTGTCAGTGTCGTTTCCTGGCCACTCCCCGTGGAGGTGAGCTCTGGGAGAGTTCCATTCCTTCAGATGCTCACATGCAGGCGCCAGTTGTGTGGAGGGTGCTGGGCGCCGGTCAGATTGCTGAACGGATGCCGTTCTAGATCGCTCTAGATCGCTCCGGCTACCACGGCGGTGGAAGGGGTTTGGGGTTAGTGATAAGGGGAGGCTGGGTTTTGTGTTGAACCAACAACAAGGATGAAAGTCTGTGTATTGTCTAGCCGAGGTCAAAAGCAAGCCCAAGAACTGGACCTACTCTTCCTGGTCTTCGTCTCTGCCCAGAAGCTGCAGGGAAATCAAGCAGAGGTCTAGCAGTGCATGGGGTGAGTGGAGGCCTGCTTGCTAGGCTTGTTTTTTTTGCATGTGTGGTACTGGGGATTGAACCCAGGGATGTTCTACCTCGGGGCTACACCCCTAGCCCTATTTTATTTTTTATTTTGAAACAGATTCTCACTAAGTAGCTAAGAGAGTCTCGTTATGTTGTTGAGGCTGTCCTCGAACCTGCAATCCTCCTGTCTTGGACTCCTAAGTACTGGGATTACAAGCGTGCGCCATCATGCCCAGCTGGCTTGTTTTTTAATTTAAAATTTTTTTTTGTGGTTCTGAGGATTGAGCCCAGGGGCATTCTACCTCTGAGCTACACCCCCAGCCCTATTTTATGTTTAGTTTGAAACAGGGTCTCACTAGGTTGATGAGAGTCTCACTACTTGCTGAGGCTGTCCTCAAACCTGCAATCCTCCTGTCTCAGCCTCCCAAGTACTGGGATTACAAGTGTGTGCCACCACGCCCAGCTTTAGTTTAAAATAATGTGTTAAAGTGGAGTGTGATGGGGCACACCTGTAATTAATTCCAGTATTTGGGAGGCTGAGTCAGGAGAATCACAGGTTTGAGGACAGCCTTGGCAACTTAGTGAGACCCTGTTTCAAAATAAAAAATGAAACAGGGTTGGGGTGTAGCTCAGAGATACAATGCCCCTGGGTTTACCCAGTACCACAAAATAAAATAATGTGTTAAAATGTATATGTATATTACATATTGGGTAAAATTTGCTATTTTAACCAGGTGTGTGTGTCAGTGTGCGTGTGTGTGTGTATGTATATGCGTGTGTATGTGTGTGCATATATGTGTATGTGTGTGTGCACATATGTGTGTGCATGTGTATATATATGTGTGTGTGTGCATGTGTGTGTATGTATGTGCATGTATGTGTGTGCATGTATGTGTATGTGTGTGTGCACGCATGTGTGTGTGCATGTATATATGTGTGTGTGTATGCATGTGTGTGTGTGTGTGTTTTACTGGGGATTGAACCCAGGGGCATTCTACCCTCGAGCCACTCCCAGCTCTTTTTATTTTCTCATTTTGAAATAAGGTCTCGCTAAGTTGCTCAGAGTCTTGCTAAATTGAGGAAACTACCTTGAATCTGTGATCCTCCTGACTGGGCCTCCCAAATACTGGGATTACAGATGTGTGTCACCACGCCTGGCACATCGTGGTCTTCTGAACTTGGAGAGACTCCAGTGCTCGCAAGGGACTTCGACCATTTTTCTCTTTTGGGGGTGTGCTGAGGAGTGAACCCAGGGGCATTCTACCTCTGAGCTATACCCCAGTCCCTTTTATTTTGAAACAGGGTTTCACTAAGTTGCTGAGGCTGGCTTTGACCTGGGACCCTCCTGCCTCAGCCTCCCGAGTTCTGGGGTCACAGGTGTGCACCAGCACGCCCCGCAAGGCCATGTTTCTTAGTTTATACACCTGTTGTGGCTCCAGGGGCTGAGACGGTCAGTGAGCTCTCAGACAGTGAGGCTTTGGGCTGGTTCTCTCTGCAGAAGGCCTGTATTTCCTCCGGGCCCAGAATGGCATGGTCTACCAGACCTTCTGTGACATGGTCTCTGCGGGGGGCGGCTGGACCCTGGTGGCCAGCGTGCACGAGAACCACATCCAGGGCAAGTGCACGGTGGGCGACCGCCGGTCCAGCCAGCAGGGCAATGCTGCAAACTACCCGGAGGGGGACGGCAACTGGGCCAATCACAACACCTTTGGCGCCGCGGAGGCGGCCACCAGTGATGACTACAAGGTGGGTTTCACTTGGGACAGGCGAGGGCGTGCATGGCTGGGCACGGGAGGTGGGCTGCGGGCACTGGGCTCAGGCAGAACAATCATGGCTACAAGTCTGGAATCCCAGCTCCCTCCCAACCAGGCACGGTCCCGGGTGGTGTCGGGGAGCCGTCGTCTGCTGGAGGCGTGTGTGAGCACGGCTGGCCCTCTCCCAGCCGAAGCTGCACAGGCCTGTCTTTTGCCCCGCTGCCTGGTCAGGCTCCATACTGGTTGCTTTCCAGAACCCTGGCTACTACGACATCCAGGCCCAGGACCTGGGAATCTGGCATGTGCCCAATGATAGCCCCATGCAGAGCTGGTGAACAGCTCCCTGCTGTGGTACCACACCAGAACTGGTTTCTTCCAGCACCTGGAGCACAATCTATTTGGCCTCTACAAGGTGCGGGGCTGCCGCCTGGGCCTGTTCATAGACACGGAGAGGAGCAGGTGTTGGAGGTTGGGCAGGAGCATCTCTCCCCGGGGCCTGCCAACCATGTTCCCCTAATCCTGACTTACCAATGGCTTCTGTCTTGCTTCCCTCAGGAGTCTGAGCCAGGGAAGGGAAGAAATCTATGGGAGGGGAGATTTGTGGGGGTGGGGAGAGGAGAAGAAGAAGACGAAGAAGAGGAGGAGGAGGAGGAGAGCAAATTGGCTTGGGCTGTTGGAGAAGCACAGCAAAAGGGAGAAATTCTATTTAATTAATTAATTAACTAATTAATTTATTGGTACTGGGGATTGAACCCAGGGATGTTCTACCTCCAAGCTACACCACCCCCAGCCCTTTTTATTTATTTTGAAACAGGTTCTTGCTAGTTTGCTAAGGGGCTCACTAAATTGCTGGGGCTGGCCTTGAACCCGCAATCCTCCTGTCTCATCCTCCCAAGTACTGGGATCACAGGCATGCGTACGCCGTTGCACCAGCTCGAAGCTGTTGCTTTCATTCAATATCTTTTTTGTTCCTGGTAGAAATACCCAGTGAAATACGGAGCGGGGAAGTGTTGGACCGACAACGGCCCGGCGATACCCGTGGTCTACGACTTTGGCGACGCTCAGAAAACAGCATCGTATTACTCTCCTTATGGCCAGGGTGAGTCTAATGTGTCTCTGAACTCTGTTAGGATTGATGACAAGTTCAGTTAGGATGAGTACTGGCCATGCATCACTCACCCCAGCCTTGTTTTCTTCTATGAACGTTACATGTATTATCTCATTTAATTTGTACAACTACCCTTGAAGTCCAGACTATTATTATAATTATTATTAATTTTGTGGTTCTGGAAATAGAACTCAGGGGCATTCTACCTCCATGTTACACCCCCAGCCCTTTTATTTATTTTTTTTTATCTTGAAACAGGGTCTTGCTAAGTTGCTGAGGTTGGCCTTGAACCTGTGATCCTACTGTCTCAAGCCTCCCAAGTACTGGGATTACAGGCATGCACCACCATGCCCGGCTAGGTCTGAATTATTATTAACCTCATTTTACAGCTCAGGAAATTTTTTTTTTTTTGCGGTACCGGGGATTGAACCCAGGGGTGTTCTACCTCCGTGCTACACCCCCGGCCCTATTTTTTATACTTTATTTTGAAACTGGGTCTCACGAAGTTGCGGAGGGCCTCACTAAGTAGAGAGAGACAGAGAGAGACAGAGAGAGAGAGAGCTGAGGCTGGCCGCGAACCCGGATCCTCCAGTCTCTGCCTCCCAAAGTACTGGGATTACAAGCGTGCGCCACCATGCCTGGCTACAGCTCAGGAAATTGAAGTACTGAGAGGCGTAGGAACTCACCTGGGCTCACAGGGCGCAGGCAGGAGAGTCAGCCCATGGGGAAATCTGGCCACAGACTCTGCTCTTAGCAACGCCATTGCCAGACTGTAGGCAGCTTGTTAGGACTAGGCCAGGCTCACGTGCACGGGGCAGGACAACGGACACACACTTCTATCATGATGGGGAGCTATTAGTTTGTTTAATGTGAATATAACTTTGGCAGCATAACCTTCATAGAAGCTATAAAATACAAGCTGTTAGTGTTTACATTTGAGATCTGAAAGAGAACAAGAGAAGTGTGAACAGGATCAGAGAACAAGAGAAGTGTGAACAGGATCAGAGAACAAGAGAAGTGTGAACAGGATCGGAGAACAAGAGAAGTGTGAACAGGATCGGAGAACAAGAGAAGTGTGAACAGGATCGGAGAACAAGAGAAGTGTGAACAGGATCGGAGAACAAGAGAAGTGTGAACAGGATCGGAGAACAAGAGAAGTGTGAACAGGATCAGAGAACAAGAGAAGTGTGAACAGGATCAGAGAACAAGAGAAGTGTGAACAGGATTATAGAACAAGAACAGTGTGAACAGGATCAGACAAGAACAGTGTGGTGACTGTGAACTCACAGTGGTAGCTGCTGTCATGGGGCTTGGAGTGTCCAGTGGCACCGTTTTTGTGCTGTGAAATTTCTCCATCTAAGCCTCTGGTGGAGCAGGGGCCGTCTTTGAGAGCCAGCTCTTGGGCTTGGGGTTGGGAAAAGGCCTTCCTTGGCCAGGTTTGGGCCTGGGCTCCCTAGGTGGGTTGGACCGGAGCCTGAGCCTGGTGTAGACAGTCTCTGGGGCTGCCTAAGAGAAGCTATTTCTAGCATCTTCCTTGAATGCTGTCTTCTGCCTCTTGTTTTCAGACGAACTCGTGGCAGGATTTGTCCAGTTCCGAGTATTTAACAACGAGAGAGCAGCCAATGCCCTGTGTGCAGGAGTAAAAGTCACCGGCTGTAACACGCAGCATGTGAGTCTGGGTGGGGACCCAGGGACCGGGGCTAGGCTGGGTTTTCCAGGGCCTGTGTGTGTATGGCAGGGGTCTCCCGGGGGCCAGAGCTGTGGGCCTCCTGTGCAGGTGCAGGCATCTGTAGTGATGAGGACCCAGGTCAAGGGTCGAGGCTTCCAGAGCCCAATGCTTCATGCTCAGTAGTGGGGTTAGGGTGAGGCTTGCGTGGTAAGTACCCGGGCCATGCTCCACTGAGGTGCAGCCTCTAGAGTAAAACCTGGCCTCCCCACCCTGCCCGGGCTCGCAGAGACGTGCTCTGTGCTGAGGGGCTCCTAGGACAGTCCTGGACGTATCCCCCTCCCAGTCACAGGTACTTTCTCTGGCCAGAGGTCACCATGTGCACCTGCAGGGGCCTCGATGTCCCCTTAAGCCAGAGATCATGAGACTTTTACTGATTATTTTTTCCCTAAGAGGGGGCTTGTGGCCAAAGCACCGTGAGGAGGGAGCTCTTGGGCTGCCCAGAGTGAGAGCTGTCAAGAGTTCACTTGACCTGGGTGGAGACAGAAAGATCTCAAGTTCAAGGACAGCTTCGGCAACTTAGTGAGCCCCTCGGCAGTTTAGCAAGACCCTGTTTCAAGATGAAAAATAAACAAGTGTTGGGGGTATGGCTTGGAGGTAGAAGGCCTCTGGGCTCAATCCCCCGTGCCGCCTCACACTCGATGTCTTGGGGCTCCCTGCAGATCTCTCATTACCGTCTCTCCCCTCTTTGCTCCCCAGCACTGCATTGGTGGAGGGGGCTACTTCCCAGTGGGTAGCCCCTCGCAGCGCGGAGACTTCTCTGCCATGGACTGGAATGGGTACGGTACGCACGTCGGTTTTAGCACCAGCCAGGAGATCGTGGAAGCAGCCGTGCTTCTCTTCTACCGCTGAGAACTTCCCCCAGATGGTGGAGAACCACTTCCCTAGTAGATGAATGTTAGTAGCAGGGGAAAGGAGAATAAATCATGTTCATTGAAGGCCTAGCGTTTTATGTATTTTTTTCATGCAGGGGGTGAAGTGCTGTAAATTTCAAAAGAATGTAGAGTCAGATGCACGGTAGCACACCCTTTCATCCCGGCAACTCGGGAAGCTGAGGCAGGGGGATTGAGAGTTCCAAGCCAGGCTGGGCGACTCAGCGAGACCCTGTCTCAAAATAAAAAATAAAAAGGTCTGGGGGTGTAGCTCAGTGACAGAGTGCCCTGGGTTCAATCCCTGGTACTGCAAAACAAACAAACAAACAAACAAACAAACAAACAAACAAACAAAGCAAACGACTGTAGAATCCCATAGACCCTGAAGTTCTGCACTTCTTCTTCTGCATGTATGTCCAAGAGAATTGAAAGCAGGTTCTTGAAGAGATATTTGTTCACCCCTGTTCATAGCAGCATTATTCGCGATAGCTTAAATATGAAAGTAACGTGCCCACCGACAGATACTTAAACAAAATGTAGTATGTCCATACAATAAAATATTATTCAGCCTTAAAAAAGAACAAAATTCTAGCTAGGCATGGTGGCATACTCTTGTAATCCCAGTACTTGGGAGGCTGAGACAGAAGGATCGCAGGTTCGAGGACAGCCTCAGCAACTTTGAGAGGTGCTCAGCAACTTAGTGAGACCCCGTTTTCAAACAAAAATTAAAAAGGGCTGGGGGTGTAACTTGGAGGTAGAACTCCTGGGTTCAATCCCCAGTACCAAAAAAAAAAAAAGAAAAAAATTCTGATACATGATACAGCATGAAGCCAAGTGGAGTAAGCCAGTCAGAAAAAGAAAATACTGTATGATTCTACTTTCTGAGGTACCTCTGAGCACACTGAGAGAGACAGAAAAGTAGAATGCTTACCAGGGGCTGGGAGGGGGAGTGGGATTCAGTTTTGCAAGATGAAAAGAATTCCAAAGATGGATGGTGGTGATGGTGTTGCTCAATGATAGGAACATAAAATGGTTAAGATGGTAAATTTTATGTTGTGCATATGTTAACACACACACACACACACACACACACACGCACGCACACACACACACATGCACATCAAACCCCACTGTGAACAAAGGTTTGCCCAGTTCCAAAAAGTTTTAGATTCCTTTTTTTTTTTTGTACTAGGGATCGAACCCAGGGGTGTTCTACCTCCAAGCCTCACCTCCCCAGCCCTATTTTATTTTTTATTTCAAAACAGGGCCTCCATAAGTTGCTGAGGGTCTTGCTAAGTTGCTGAGGCTGGCCTTGAACTTGCCATCCTCCTGTCTTGGCCTCCCAAGTGCTGGGGTTACAGGTGCAGGCGTGCCTCGTTGTGGCTGGCAGGATTTTATTTCCCGGAGTACTTCCAAGAGCTCAGGAGCACGGACTTTTCTCAAATGTACATTTGATCAGATTAGCCTGGAGCTCCTTAGAACACTTTGCTTGGGCAGGTAAGGGTGGGACCCAGGAGTCTGCATTTCTGGCCAGTTCCCAGGTGATCTGATGCTGCCCGTCTGACAGCCACACTTTGAGAACTGCTGTCCTGAGACCTCTTTAGTTAGTTTGCTAGGGTTGCTATAACGAAGTACCACAGACGGGGTGGCCGGGACAAGGTCGCGTGTGGCCTCGCAGTACTAGAAGTCCTAGATCAAGGTGTGGCAGGGAGCCGGGCGTGGTGGCGCACGCTTGTAATCCCAGTACTTTGGGAGGCGGAGACCGGAGGATTCGGGTTCACAGCCAGCCTCAGCTCTCTCGCTCTCTCCCTGTCTCTCTCTCTCTCTTTGTCTCTCCTTAGTGAGGTCCTCTGCAACTTTGTGAGACCCGGTTTCAAAATAAAGTATAAATAGGGCGGGGGGCGTGGAGGTAGAACACCCCTGCGTTCAATCCCCGGTATCGCAAAAAAAAAAAAAAAAGATGTGGCAGGGCTGATCCCATCCAAGGGCAGAGGGGAGGATCTGTTCCAGGCCTCCTTCAGGTCTTCTGTGGCTAGTACTTTTCTTCCTTCCTTCCTTCCTTCCTTCCTTCCTTCCTTCCTTCCTTCTTCCTCTCTCTCTCCTTCCTTCCTTCCTTCCTTCCTTCCTTCCTTCCTTCCTTCCTTCTTCCTCTCTCTCCTTCCTTCCTTCCTTCCTTCCTTCCTTCTTCCTCTCTCTCCTTCCTTCCTTCCTTCCTTCCTTCTTTCCTTCCTTCCTTCCTTTCTTTTTTTGTGGCACTGGGGATTGAACCCTGGGGGGCATTCAAGCTACACCCCCAGCCCTAATTTATTTTTATTTTGAAACAGGGTCTCGCTAGGCTGATGAGAGTCTCACTACTTGCTGAGGCGGTCCTCGAACCTGCGATCTTTCTGTCTCAGCCTCCCAAGAACTGTGATTGCAGGCATACGCCACTGCGCCCAGCTTCTGTGGCTGGTTCTAAAAGTCATCACTCGCCAGGTGTGGTGGCGCACGCTTGTAATCCCAGTACTGGGGAGGTGGAGACCGGAGGATCCGGGTTCACGGCCAGCCTCAGCTACTTAGTGAGGCCCTCTGCAACTTAGTGAGACCTTGTTTTAAAATAAAGAATAAAAAAAAAATAGGGCTGGGGTGTAGCTCAGAGGTAGAAGGCCCCTGGGTTCAATCCCCAGTACCACAAAAAAATAAAAATAAAAAAATAAAAGTCGTCACTCTGTGGCCTGTAGACGCATCCTGCTTATTTCCGCTTTCATATTCACATGATATTTTTGTTTTTGTGTCTAAATTTCCTCTTTATGTGACGATATGAGTTGCACGGGATTCAGGTCAACATTAACATCACTATAACCTGTTTGTCTGCAAAGATGCTACTTCCAAATAAGCCCATGTTCTGAAGTACCGGTGGCTGGGACTTCAACATCTGTCTGGGGACACAGTTCAAATTACAACAGGGTCCGTATATTTTTGGTCTACCAAAATGGTCTACCTACTTGGCCATAGGTTCTTTTTTTTTTTTTTTTTTTGTGGTACCGGGGATTGAACCCAGGGGCATTCTACCTCCGCGCTACACCCCCAGCCCTATTTTTTATCCTTTATTTTGAAACTGGTCTCACAAAGTTGCGGAGGGCCTCACTAAGTAGCTGAGGCTGGCCGCGAACCCAGATCCTCCGGTCTCCGCCTCCCAAGTACTGGGATTACAAGCGTGTGCCACCACGCCCAGCTTCCATAGGTTCTTGAACACTTAGAGACGTCCACATGAGCCGGCGCAGGCATGCCGGGAGGACTGTCAGCATGGCTGTGTTATTTTTGCTCCACTGAGCTACGGCTGCTTCCAGGAGAGCGACATGGCGCTGAGCCTTTTCTTGGCCATAAAGAAAAACAGCAAAGCACAGACCCGGTCCTTATCATTGGAAAAATAAAACCAAGACACAGGAAGTCATTGTCCGTGGTCTGACTTCCGTTTCTCTTTCTCCTTCCTAGGCACGAGACTCCAAAGGTGGAGGGCTGAGAGACTTTATCACCAGCTCTGAGCAGGCCCTGATGTCTCTGGCCGTGGGTCCTCATTTAGCAGAGGACTCCAGGACCCACGAGCGGCCAGGAGCCGATAGCTCTCTGCAATGGGGACTCTGGGCTTGTTTTGCGAAGCATTTGTGATTTCTTTTTTTTTTTTTTTTGGTACTTGGGATCGAACCCAGAGGCATTCTACCTCCATGCTACACCCCAGCCCGATTTTATTTCTTATTGGAAAACAGGGTCTCATTCGGTTGCTGAGAGTCTTGCTAAGTTGCCGAGGCTGGCTTTGAACCTGCAAGCCTCCCGTCTCAGCCTCCCAAGTACTGGGATTACAAGTGTGCGTCTCCACACCCAGCTTGTGATTTCTTGACAGCAATTCTTAGTAAAGAGTTGGTGATTTTCTGTTTGCTAAGCTGCTATTTTCTATTTTGAGTGTCAAGGAAAGCTAGATGGTACCCTCCCATGCCCACCTGCTCCGCCCAGTGGAGACGAGGACCTGGGTTTTCAGGGCTACCTGGGCTGTGCACAGAGGCACAGCTGGTCATCCCAGTACTTGGGAGGCTGAGACAGGAGGATCACTGGTTTGAGGACAGCCTCAGCAACTTAGGGAGACCCTGTTTTAAAATAAAAAATAAAGGCCGGGTGTGGTGGCACACGCTTGTAATCCCAGTACTTGGGAGGCTGAGACCGGAGGATCCAGGTTCACGGCCAGCCTCAGCTACTTAGTGAGGCCTTCCATAACTTAGTGAGACCCTGTTTCAAAATAAAGAATAAAAAATTGGGATGGGGGTGTAGCTTGGAGGTAGAATGCCCCTGGGTTCAATCCCCAGTACCGCCAAAAAAAAAAGTAAAACAAAATAAAAAATAAGAGAGACCTGCTTCCCTGGGGTTGCTTCCCTGCCTTTTCCGTTTTGTGACAGTGTCCAGTAGAACAAGGTTTGACATACAGGACCAAGGAAGATACCAGAAGACGTGCTTTTCACACCATGGACCAAGAAGATTATGTGTATGTGGTAGAATTTAACCCCTTTGAGAGTGGGGATTCAGGAAATCTAATTGCATATGGTGGCAATAATTACGTGGTTATTGGCACATATACATTTCAGGAGGAAGAGCAGACAGTGAAGGAATTCAGTATAAAACACTTCAAACATTTCCCCTCGGAGCCAGGGCTGATAGCATGGCTTGGAGCCCAGAAAGTAGACCTGACTCATTGTTTTGTACTTCTGCTGCTGATAGGAAAACTAGATTATTAGCTTCAGATCGTCGAGATAAAAATAGATGAAGGTTTTAGAAGGCCATTCAGATTTTGTTAATGGTTGGGCATTTGACCCCCCAAAAAGGCCGAGAAATTCCAAGTGTGAGTGAGGATCCTTCCTGCAGGATGTGGAACTTGGGAGGAACACAAACAGCTCGCTTTGTCCTTCGTGTTGAATAATGCGCGAGAAACAGAAATTCCAAGACCACCATCTCAGTTAAGGTGAGGCTTTAATACCGCGGGGCTACCGTCCACCAGCACAGGCTAGAACGGCAGCCCCTTGTGTAGCTTACGGCTCTCTTTTTATAGGACAAGCTGGGGGTACAGAAACAGATTTTTGCAGTTTGGGTTCGAATCAGCCAACCACAGAAAGTTTTCCCTTATTTAGAAGTAAAGTGATTAGTTTAGGGTAGGGGGTTAAGCACAGAGGTGGGGGTCGGTTTTTAGGGCTCTGTCCGGGGCGGAGGTAAGGGCCGGAACTGATTTATTGGGTATCATCCTTAGGGGCAATAAAGGCAGGAACTGGTTTTTCCATCCTTGGGGAACTAGTCTTGTCCCTGGGGCAGTAAAGACAGGGAATTTAATTTTTAGGGTAGAAAACAAGGCTAAAAAATTACTCTTTCAAGCACATTATCACACTTCACCCCCCAGGAATGAATGTGTGCTGCATTCTGACACAACGACAAGCTGATGGCTGCACCGCAGAATGGAACAGTCCAATTTTATGATCTTTGGGCCCAACAGGCTATTTTGTCTCTTGAATAGGAACAGACATCATTCATGTCAGCACGCTGGTGCTTGAAAAACACCGTTAAAGTTAGAGCTGTTGCGGGAAATGAGTGGTTCATTTGGGCTATCCCTTGGTCCGGTGATCGTCTGTAGACAAGACCTGTGCGTGAGGATCAGGCCTGCTTATTCAGGGGTCCACAGTTAGTGAACGCTTGTTTGTAACCATGGGTCATCCTGGCACGATGGCATGCCAGTTTCTGATTCACTGTTCAGGACACCCTTAGCCCATCCTCGCTGGTTCTGGAACCATTGGGTCTGGACTCTCATGGTCTAGAATTCTCCTGCCATGTGCCATTGGAGGGGACCATACACTGTCATTTGGGGTGACTGAAGTGTAAAGTAAAATTTCTCTGTGCTTTATTTGTTTAATTTTATGGTACTAGGGATTGAACCCAGGGACATTCTGCCTCTGAGTTATGCCCCCAGCTCTATTTTACTTTTTATTTTGAAACAGGGTTGTGCCGGGCACTAGCTACAGAAGCTGTTGCTGTCATTATTATCATTCATGCTCACATGAATGACTCAGAGTCAAAATTATTTTTATTATTAGAGAAATATATGGGGTGCCTGGGGAGAAAGCAGAAAAAACCTCTGCCTCTCCTTCAACCGGCGTACTTTTTTATTGAGAGTTTAAACAAAGCATTTCTAAAAATGATTAAACGGCAGGGCAGCCACGAGTTAATTTTAGGGAGGGAAAGGGTAAAGACTTGTGTGAACTAAGGAGGAAGTTGCATCAGGGTCCGCACTGCTCATGGTCCCATCCGGTCCTTGGAAACTTGTCTGCGTGCAGACAAGTTCCACTTAAGCATGTATTATGTACATAGCTAAGCCAGTCCAAGATGGTTACCTCAGCATGTGGTCTAAGAAGGCTCCCAACATTTCCTCCCTTTTGTTATTGAGACAAGGCCAATAGTACAAGCTTTGAAACTTTGCTTTCGAAGCATCAATTGTTTCCATCTGATTCTGCAGACTGTCCAGGGAATAAAACGCAATATTACAACCAATATAGCCAAGCCAAGCTTTCCCAGATAAAAGTTGGGAGTTTTAGCATTAGTCATACCAGAACTTGAGAATGTAATTTTAGTACATCTAAGGAAGCATTATGAAAAGGATCTAATCCTACTAAATGATTTTTAACATGAGACCATTATTCTGTCCCGTTATCTTTATAATGCACTTTTGTTATGCAATATCTAGTAATATTATAATGACATTGTATATGCTGTGACCATCGTTAAGTCCTACAATTGTTTTCCATTCCAAATCACAGTCTTTTTTTTTTTTTTGCGGTACCGGGGATTGAACCCAGGGGCGTACTACCTCCGCGCTACACCCCCGGCCCTATTTTTTATTCTTTATTTTGAAACTGGGTCTCACGAAGTTGCGGAGGGCCTCACTAAGTAGCTGAGGCTGGCCGTGAACACGGATCCTCCGGTCTCAGCCTCCCAAGTACTGGGATTACAAGCGTGCGCCACCACGCCCGGCCACCACAGAGTCTTTATAACTGTTTAATTTCTCCAAGGATTTCCTTGGTCAATGTGAATCTGAGTCTGCCAAATTACCGTATAACTCTTTTGGAAGTCCTGTAAATATTTGGCATTTTGGACTGAGTGGTGTAGAGCCACGGCAGCAGTAGAAGCGGAGGTGATAATACTGGTGAGAATAACGATCCCAGCAATCGACCCTCAGATAAACCTTTGTCCTTTTTTTATTTTTTGCGGTGCTGGGGATTGAACCCAGGGGCATTCTACCTCCGAGCTACACCCCCAGCCCTATTTTTTTTTATTCTTTATTTTGAAACAGGGTCTCACTAAGTTGTGGAGGGCCTCACTAAGTAGCTGAGGCTGGCTGTGAACCCGGATCCTCCGGTCTCAGCCTCCCAAGTACTGGGATTACAAGTGTGTACCACCACGCCCGGCTGCAACAGGTCTTACAAAAATCATTACACCAGTAACATTATCCCAAATGGTACAATTAATGAGTTGCTGTAGGGTACATCCTTGACAAGATATATCATATAGGGCTTCTATAAACCTAGATCTACAGCTCAGTTAAAACCATCTGACGCCGGTCATGGTGGCACACTTTTGTAATCCCAGTACTTAGGAGGCTGAGATAGGAGGATCACAGGTTCAAGGACAGCCTCAGCAAGTAGTGAGACTCTCATCAACCCAGCGAGACCCTGATTCAAAATAAAAATAAAATAGGGCTGGAGGTGTAGCTCAGATGTAGAATGCTCCTGGGTCCAATCCCCAGTAACACACACACACACACACACACACACACCCCATCTGAAAGACCTTCATAGGGTCCCCAATCAATAACCTCTTTCCCTGCTACAGTCATCTTTTGAGGATGGCCTGTTACACACTCGGACCATCTTAATAACTCATCTGGTAGATCCCACTGTCTCCTCTGGGCACACAAAGGCTGGGTGGTTAATTGTGTGACATTAACCTGTTGCCAGGCATCAGATAAGCAAGCCAAGTCTGTCTTCCAGGTCTGAAACATTCTGTAATGTTCCATGAAACATACAAAGGAACCCATCGGGATTTTCCTATAAAGTTATACCCATATTGAGAACCATCTCCTGTGCTAAGAAGCGGTTCTGGCAAATATGCAATATTGTTTAACTGATGATAGCCAACATCATCAGAAACATGTTTCCTGGAGTTCTGGCTTGTCCCAATCTATCCAAGTCTGATTCATCCCTCTGGGTGGTAGCCTTGATCTGCCCCAAGTGATCGGGCGAGTGGAAGTCGTCCTTGGCATCGCTGCTCGAGTGACTGCCACCCCCACCCGGGAGGTTAACGTCAGCCTTGTGATTCCTTCGGTCATCTCCTGAATTTCCTGTTTGATATGGTCTGACATTTCTACCTGGAATTTAAACATAAACACCATTATTTTTTACCAAGCATATCCTCTGTCAGGAGTCATTAATGGAGAGGGTCCTTTGAATTTCCCATCCAAGGGATACTTCCAGAAGACCTTAGGAACAGGTAGAGTCGGTGAGTGAGTTTCCATTGCATGCCTCTGAGACGCTGTAAGAGAATCATCACCAACTTGAAAAAAAAAATTAATAGTAGTAAGGGCTAATTATAAAGAATCCTTAGGCTGGGCGTGGTGGTGCATGCTTGTAATCCCAGTACTTTGGGAGGCGGAGACCGGAGGATCCGGGTTCGTGGCCAGCCTCAGCTCTCTCTCTCTCTCTCTCCCTGCCTGTCTCTCTCTCTCTCTCTCTCTCTCTACTTAGTGAGGCCCTCCGCAACTTCGTGAGACCCGGTTTCAAAATAAAGTATAAAAAATAGGGCCGGGGGTGTAGCACGGAGGTAGAACACCCCTGGGTTCAATCTCCGGTACCACAAAAATAAATAAATAAATAAATAAATAAATAAATAAATAAATAAAGAATCCTTAGGGGAAGCATGACTCCATATTCCCCCTTTTTTGTCTTAGAAGATATTTTTGAATTGGGGTTAATGTTATAGTTTGTTTTTTTAGGTAATGGCTATTAAAGCATTGTTTAGGTTATTATGTGAGAAGTTGTATATTTGTAATGTTAATAGACAACAATGGTAAAAATATACAAGGAAATATAAAATAAAACTATTAGGGACAAAAACAAATCCAGTTGTATAATAATCTTGATAATATTTGATAACAAACAAATTTTTATTTAAATGTGGCTTTTAAATATATCTTTATTACTAATGCATATATTAGTAATACATATTAATTAAATATGTAGTAAATATTAATTAAATATGTATTGAATAGTAATTAAATATTAATTTAATATGTATTTGTTATTAATACATATTAATTAAAATTGAGATTTTAATTAGAGTGGCATGATTTGGAATGTCAAAATGCTTGTGCACTTTTAGCTATATTTGTTTAAAAACAGTCACAATATAATTAGTTATATATAAATATAAATCTTTTTTTTTTGCAGTACCGGGGATTGAACCCAGGGGCGTTCTACCTCCGAACTACACCCCTGGCCCTATTTTTTTATATTTTATTTTGAAATCGGGTCTCATGAAGTTGCGGAGGGCCTCACTAAGTAGCCGAGGCTGGCCGCGAACCCAGATCCTCCGGTCTCCGCCTCCCAAGTATTGGGATTACAAGCGTGCGCTACCATGCCCGGCTTAAATATAAATCTTAAAAAAGTATATCATTATTAACAATTTTTGTTTAGAGGACATCAGCTTGGTAAACTGTCTTTTTAAGCTTTGCATGTTAGAAGATACTTAGGAAATATAAATATATTTAACTTACAAAGAAATAATAAGTAACATTAAGGTTGTATTTATATTAAAAACCCTTACTATAGGAGTGAAATTTAAAATTTACTGTTTAGTAAGATAACTATAATTATAGCTTTATGTAGGTCAACAGTATTGACAAAAAATTAGACCTTTTATAAGTTTAGAGAACAGAGTTAATGATTAGAAACAGGATTATTAGTTGATGGACAATTGTAATAAAACATTTAGTCAAAGCAAAATAGATGTAAACCAGGTCTTAAATGACAGGGATCTTTTAATGGTATTAAATATTAGATATAATGTACATTGTATAAAGAGATCACTGACTGTTTTTTTAGTGTGTGTATAAAACCCATATATTTAATGTTATAAGCTTTTATGAGACATCGAGATAAACCTCAGATGCATAGCCTATTTAGCCCTCAGATGCATACATATCTATAGTTACAGATATATAGGGTGTCAAATCTATAGTAACTCAAAGCAATACTTGTTTATTTATTTTTGTTAGGTATGGGGTCAGCTGGAACCAACTGGAATTTTACCTGTAGATCCCTGCAACACAGGGTCACTAAGTTCCGACATGGAAAGGGCAGCCAATAGATGTCTTTTCCCCTGGAATGTGACCTTTCTTAAAACAAAGGTGTTTCTTTTGCTCTAGGTAACAATTTACTAAGAACTAGCTTAAACAAAGATTTTGCATCTTTCTCGAGATAATCTCTTGGTTAGACATTTGGTCACTACATTTTAGCAGAGCCAGGGTTTAAATGTCTGTGTTTTACAGCCTGTTAATATGTTACAGGTTGGAAGATCCTGTTACAGGGTGAGAGATCCTAAAGTTATTTCACAGCATCTCAAGTCCTTACCTATCTGTTTGGTAAACATTCAAACAAAAATCGAATGAGGAATACAGGAGATTTATCTAAAAAAATAAAGGCACCATATGAAACATGGAAGCTTCTATAGCAGGGGATGCCTGGGGCAGGGTCTACCAGTCATGAATGAAACGGAAACGAATAGTTTTAGTTGGCCACGTGTCACCATGAGGCAGACTCTACATCAGGCATTACCACCGCTTATTTCTTAGGGAGGAAACCCCCCAAAATTTAGATTTTTTAGAATAAACCTCTATTTTAAAATTTACATTAGGGCCAAACTAGGTAACAAAAACTAGTTTTTTCCTTCTTTTGTAAGTTTTTTTTTTTGCCTTTTATTTAATATGCACTCCAGGGATAAGTTTTTACGGATAGCATGATTTAAAAATTTTTTAAAAGCCTGAGATAGGCGTTCCTCCTTACATTTTAAAAGCCAAACAATTATTTTGAGCAAGGGTAATAATTTAGATTTGCCTGTAAGCAAATCTAAATCTGTAAGTAAGTCAATAATTTAGATTTGCTTACAGGCAAATCTAATCCTGTGCTTCTAGCAGTTGTTGGGCTGAGTGATGTGATTGTCTGTCGCTCATTGGAAATACTCTCTGTTGTTTAACTCTGGCCTGGGAGTGGCCCATCTTCTCGGTTTTTTGAAAGTAGATTCCCCTGCTTATCAAATTTAGGGTGGTATTGATTGGCTCAATGTTTCCCCTTTTTACAACGAGGGCATACTCTGGGAGTTTTAGGAGCAGTGTTAACATTAACCCTCGAGTTAAATTTAGTACATTATTTTTGGATATGTCCATTTTTTTTTTTACATTTATAACACTGAATTTTGGAGCCAGTATGTTGTTTAAGGACTTTATCCAGGGCGTCAGTGAAAACAGATTGCTTATGTTATTCTGTTCTGTCTGAGCAGAACAGAATATAATCAGACAAAAGTTTACCTCTCACAGAAGAAAGGCCATTTTAAACATCCTGATGAGCATTGTCAAAGGCCAATTGCTTAATTAAAATGTCAGCGCCGTGCGCATGAGTGACTTGTCGCCTGATCCCCTTAGTCAATCGATCAACGACATATGTAAAAGATTTTAAGCAAGACTTAATGAGAGCCCCAGCAGAGAAAACAGCAACAGGCACCTTTATCCCCTGTCCAAACAAACAGGGAAGCAAAGCAGAATAATATTGCATATGAGACAAAATATTCTCCATTGCTATCCAACCCTGAAATTTCCTTTCCAAGCTGGCCGTAACCTTGGCCGCTGAAGGGATATGAGAGACTCACCAAAACTCTCAGGTTTCCTGCCCCACGTTGGTGCCACTTGTGTCGGGCACTAGCCATGGAAGCTGCTGCTGTTAGAAGTCTCCACACATGAATAACTCAGAGTCAAAATTATTATTATTAGAGAAATATATGGGATGCCTGGGGAGAAAGCAGAAAAAGCTTCTGCCTCTCCTTCAACCAACATCCTTTTTTACTGAGGGCTTTAACAAAGCATTTCTAAAAATGATTAAATGGCAGGGCAATCACAAGTTAAGTTTAGGGAGGGAAGGGTAAATGCGTGTGAGAATTAAGGAGGAAGTTGCATCAGGGTCCGCACTGCTCATGGTCCCATCCAGTTCCACTAAGCATATATTATGTCCATAGCTAAGCCTCAGCATGTGGTCTAAGAAGGCTCCCAACACAGGGTCTCACTAAGTTGCAGAGGGCCGCATGAGGTTGCTGAGGCTGGCTGCGAACCTGCGATCCTCCTGTCTCAGCCTCCCAGGTACTGGGATGACAGGTGTGCGTCACCACGCCTGGCTATCTCTGTGCTTTAGATTCCTAAACTTTGTTATTTTTAGTACATATTTTGGAAACTTCCTTATTTTCGTACCAAGAATACTGTAAACTCTGGAAATGTTTCAGTTGTTGCTTTTATTAAAGAAAATTTTGATGGTTTAAAAAAAAGGGGGCTGGGGTGTAGCTTGGAAGTAGAGTGCCTCCTGGGTTCAATCCCCAGCACCAAAATAAATATTTTGTGTTTGTTTTTGTGGTGTTGGGTATTGAATCCAGGGTCTCTCGCATGCTAGGCAAGCGCTCTGAGCTACATCCCCAGACCAAGCAAAATAAATAAATAAATAAATATTAAGGCAATATTTCACAAACCTTGATACTAACCCAACTGTGAGGGTCCAAGTGTGAATTTTATTCTAAATAAAGACAAGTGTCATAGCACATTTGAGAATTCTTATCTTTACAACTTGATATCAGTACCTTGAGTAAAAAGGGAAAACTTGGTCAAAAGGCAATATGATAGCCGGGTGTGGTGGCGCATGCCTGTAATCCCAGTACTTGGGAGGCTGAGACAGGAGGATCCCAGGTTGGAGGGCAGCCTCAGCAAGTAGTGAGACTCTCATCCACCTAGCAAGACCCTGTTTCCAAATAAAAATAAAATAGGGCTGGAGGTGTAGCTTGGAGGTAGAATGCCCTTGGGTTCAATCCCCAGTGCCACACACACACACACACACACACACACACACACACACACACACAAAAGCAATATGATTCTCAAGTTCATATACAAAAGCATCACTACCAATCTCACTAACATGTTTGGGAGGGGACTGGGGGACCGGGGTGGGATCCGGAGGAAAATACATCAAGTGATGTATGCCTGTATAAATGTGTCACATTAACTCTCACTATGGCCGGGCGTGGTGGCGCACGCTTGTAATCCCAGTACTTTGGGAGGCGGAGACCGGAGGATCTGGGTTCACGGCCAGCCTCAGCTCTCGCTCTCTCTCCCTGTCTCTCTCTCTCTCTCTCTCTCTCTCTCTCCTTAGTGAGGCCCTCCGAAACTTCATGAGACCCGGTTTCAAAACAAAGCATAAAAAAAAAAATGGGGCCGGGGGCGTAGCGCGGAGGTAGAACGCCCCTGCGTTCAATCCCGGGTACCGCAAAAAAAAAAAAAAAATCTCACTATGATGTATAATAATAACGCACCCATAAAAGTATATTTACTTATATATATATTTCTGTGGTACTGGGGATTGAACCCAGGGGCATTCTACCTCTGAGCTACACCCCCAGCCCTTTTTATTTTTTATTTTTATTTTGAAGCAGGGTCTTGCTAAGTTGCTGAGGCTGGCCTTGAACCTGTGATCCTCCTGTCTCAGTCTCCCAGAGATTACAGGCATGTGCCACTGTACCCAGCCAACAAAAGTCAAGTCTTATGAAAACAATATAATTTGCCCAGTGCTCGGGCGGAGAGGTAAACCGCGCGTCCTTTTCGTCTTTAGTGTGGACGGGCACAATCTGGGATGAGAGCTGATTGGCACATTTCCTGAGCATCCTGTGTGCAGGGGAAGCTGCAGAGCGCAGAGTGCGGCCACGCCTTCTGGGGCCGTGGGAAGGCTCCCCTCCTGCAGGCCTTGTCAGCGAGCTGCAGAAGTGAGCAGCCTTGAGCTGAGGAAGCGGTGGCTGGACAGGCAGCCAGGTGCTGCTGCACCCCATCCCGTGCTGCGGGCTGAGCGCGGAGCGAGCGAGGGGCCCCTGTCCTCCGGGGATGCTGGGCCACACCGTCGTCTTCCCGCTCCTCCTGCTCCTCAAGGGGGCCCGGGGCCAAGGTAAGGATCCTGGCCTGGCGTGGGGTGGGGGCTGTGCCCTTCAGAGAGGCCAGACCCAGAGCCTCTGGTTGTGTAGGGCGCTTCAAATCCTGCCCAAGTGCTGGGTTTACAGGTGTGCAGAAACACGCCCAGGATTTGGGACACTGAGGCAGAAGGACTGCAGGTTTGAGGCCAGCCTTAGGAACTTGGTGAGTCTCAGCAACTTAGTGAGAACCCTGTTTCAAAAAACAAGAAATGAGCCGGGCGTGGTGGTGCACCCTTGTCATCCCAGTACTTGGGAGGCTGAGACCGGAGGATCCGGGTTTGCGACCAGCCTCAGCTACTTAGTGAGGCCCCTCCGCAACTTCATGAGACCCTGTTTCAAAATAAAGAATAAAAAATAGGGCTGGGGGTGTAGCTCAGAGGTAGAATGTCCCTGGTTCAATCCCCAGTACTGAAGGGTAAGGCAGGAAGAACAAGGAGAGGGCAGTTCTAAGGGCTGCCGGTGTTTGTCTAGGTTATTTATTGGGAGCTGTCTCCGATGGCCACACGCTGGTGGGGTTCCAGCCGGGCTCTCAGAAGGGTGGAGTCATTCCTATGTCTCTCTTCCTCTTGTGTCTTCTATCAAACAAGCAAATGGTGAAATGGCGGGGCACGGGAGAGAGACAGAACCCGAGTGCCCTGGCTGCAGTGCCGTCCGGGGGGAATCCAGGCCAGGCCGTCATCCTCCTGCACAAACACTTTTCATGAAAGTGTAACACAGACAGAAAAGTACACAAAACAGTGGATGTGCCTCTCAGCGAGTTATTTTTTATTTAAATGTATCTTGAATTTATTGTGGGTTTCTTGTATGTACTTATTTATTGATTTTTGTTTTGTGGTGCTGGGTGGGGATCAAACCCAGGGCCTCTCCCATGCTGGGCAAGTGTTCTACCACTGAACTACATCCCCAGCCCCTATTTTAAAAATTTTAATTAAAAATATTTTATATGGTAAAATATTTTATATGGTACTATATATACTTATTAATATATATATTATATATATAATATAATATATATATTTTATATATATATGAGACAAAGAAAAAAAACTTTTAGAGCTGGGTGTGGTGGCACACATCTGTAATCTTGGTATTTGGGAGGCTGAGACAGGAGGATTGCAGGTTTGAGGCCAGCCTCAGCAACTTAATAAGACCCACTGCAACTTAGTGAGACCATATTTCAAAATAAAAAATAAAAAGGGCTGGGGGGGTGTAGGTCAGAGGCAGAATGCCCTGGGTCAATCCCTCGAACCAAAACAAACAAACAAAAATCTTTCAGTTAGAGGGAAATAGATATGTACAATGACAACCATATGGGAAAATACTGTGTCACTGATAGGCAAGTACATTTAGAGTAAAAAGGGAACTGAGAAGTGGGACCTCTTCTAGGTGGAGACGCTGGGGACTCAGGACAAGTGCGGGAGGTAGGGATAAAGAACACGCTAAGCACAGGGAACAGCCTGATGAAAAATGGGAAGGGCAGGCGCCGTGGCCATGCCTGTGACCCCAGGAATCAGAGGCTGAGAAAGGAGGATCGCAGCTTCCAGACCAGCCTCAGCAACTGAGTGAGACCCTGTTTCAAAATAAGAAATAAAAAGGGTGTAGCTTGAAGGTAGAATACCCCTGGGTTCAATTCTCGGTACCCAAACAAACAAACAACCCACAACAAAACAAACAACAACAACAAAAAGCAAGGGAAGTGGTTGCTATCTTGGAACAAGCTAAGATAAGCACGGGAGGCAAGGAGTTGATAAAGTCAGACCCTGCCTGGGCACTTCTGGGGTCTCACTGGGCTCTACTTGCTCAGTCCCCGCAGGAGCATTGCTGCTGCCTCCTGAGCCTAGCACAGGCCTCTCCCAGCCCTTCCCAGGCCTCAGGCCTCCTCTCTGGTCAGCAGCTCTGTTTAGCAGCCCTGACACTTCCAAATCTGCTGCACGATTCTTCCAGAAGCTGCATTTGGTCCCCCAACCTCTTGCTGCGCTATTATTTCACTTCTTCCTGTCCTAACCACCGGAAAAGGTCCCCAAGGCTGCAGAGCAGCAGCAGCTGTGGCTCTGAGGCCCACTCTGACCACCGGAACCGGCGCTGGACCCTCCCTTCTGACAGCAGACTCCCACGCGGGCCCTGCTCAGGTCTCACTGTCAGCCCCGGATAGCGCGTTGACTCCTCTTTGCACTAGTATTTCCTGTCTCCTCATGTAGTGTGGACACCCCTGGGGCAGGGACTGGGGTCTTTTACGGGAGTCATAGTACCTGCCTTTCCTCTGTCTCTACCCTATAACCTGGTCCCCCTGCCCTGCCAGCCCATCCTGAAGCTGCTCCAACCATCCTTTTCCTTCCTACACTGCACAACCGAGAAATCCAACAACAAAAAAATGGGCACAGATTCATAGCCTCCGGCCTCAGCAGGGCCCCAGGCTCCTGGGATCCCTTTTTTGATATTGAGGATTTGAACCCAGGGACCCTGTACCACTGAGCTACATCCCCAGTCCTTTTTATTATTATTATTATTTTTTGATCCTGGGGCTGTTGAACAAGGCGCGAGAAACAGAAATTCCAAGACCACCATCTCAGTTAAGGCGAGGCTTTTAATACCGCGGGGCTACCGTCCACCAGCACAGGCTAGAACGGCGGCCCCTTGCGTAGCTTACAGCTCCCTTTTTATAGAACAAGCTGGGGGTACAGAAACAGATTTTTGCAGTTTGGGTTCGAATCAGCCAACCACAGAAAGTTTTCCCTTATTTAGAAGTAAGTGATTAGTTTAGGGTAGGGGGTTAAGCACAGAGGTGGGGTGCGGTTTTTAGGGCTCTGTCCGGGGCAGAGGTAAGGGCCGGAACTGATTTATTGGGTATTGTCCTTAGGGGAATAAAGGCAGGAACTGGTTTATCAATAAAGGCAGGAGCTGGTTTTTCCCCGTCCTTGGGGAACTAGTCTTGTCCTTGGGGCAGTAAAGACAGGGAATTTAATTTTTAGGGTAGAAAACGAGGCTAAAAAATTACTTTTTTGGGCACATTATCACAGGGCTGGAACCCAGGGGTGTTCTATCCCTGAGCTATACCCCCAGCCCTATTTTATTTTTTATTTTGAAACAGGGTCTCAGTTGCTGAGGGCCTCACTAAGTTGCTGAGGCTGGCCGGGAAGCTGCGAGCTTCCTGTCTCTGCGCAGCCACGCCCAACAGGGTCCTGGAATTCTTGTTTCTGGGCTATAGCTTCTTCCATCCCCCAAAGGTGACTCCAAAGTTGTTCCATCTGCTCCAGGCCCTGTTTGGCCATCACAGCCCAGTGCAGCCAACAGCCACCTCCTCTAAGAAATCTGAGGCTCTGGGAGGGATTCCTGCGACGCCCACCAAGGATTCCCCAGTGGCGTCCGCCTCCTCTGCACCCACACACGGCCATGCTTGCGTCTGCTCAGGGCAACGCACTCTTGTCCTGCCTCAGCCAGTGGGACCTTCCACCCTGAGTTCATTTTCCTCCTGTCATGGGAGACGGGATGACTTCTCGTGGGTCCTTGGCTTCTGTGTCGAAGAATTTCAGCACGCACCAGTCAGAAATAAAGGCATAGGATTAATTCAAGAAAGGTGGGGACACACATACGTGGGCTGGCGGACCGCGGCAGAGAGGGGCATGAGGGCGGCTGTTCAGGGACAAAGAGAGAGACACGTGAGCCCCTCGGATCCTCCAGTCTTTTCTTATATGCCCCCTGAGAAAGGGGGGTGGCCAGGCCCACGGGAAGTGGGGGACCATGGGATGGCTGGTCTTTTCTTTGAAGCTCCAAGCTAGACAATGGGTGCTGAGATAGGACACTTAAGGATCCCAGAGGCTTGGACACTTGGAGACATAAAGTCCGGTGGCCAGCAGGTATAAGGCTTTTTTTTTTTTTTGCGGTACCCGGGATTGAACCCAGGGGCATTCTACCTCCGAGCTACACCCCTGGCCCTATTTTTTATTCTTTATTTTGAAACAGGGTCTCACTAAGTTGCAGAGGGCCTCACTAAGTAGCTGAGGCTGGCCGCGAACCCAGATCCTCCAGTCTCAGCCTCCCAAGTACTGGGATTACAAGCACCCCCAGCTGGGTGTAAGGCTTTTTAACAACAGGTGTGATCTTTTGGAGTTCTGGTAGAAGGTGAAGTTCTTTCTCTTCCAAAGCTAATCGCCTCAGGAACTTCAGATGTGAAGCTGGCCCTCTGTGTTCTTTTTGTTGTTTTAATGCAATGCTTCACGAATTCGCATATCATCCTTGCGCAAGGGCCTTGCTAATCTTCTCTGTACTGTTCCAATTTTAGTATATGTGCTGCCGAAGGGAACACCCACTGTGTTCTTTGGGCAAGTCCCAGGCAAGCCTCGCAGGGCAAGCTAAGGAGTATTTTAGATTTCCTTTTTAAAACTGTATTTCCCTTTTTGCTCCCAATTTGTCTCCTTTCTACCTAAAATTTTATTTCTTCTATTCTACTCCATCACTCCCATTTGAAAAGCCAAACCAAGCAAACCCAAACAATACCTGGTGACCTTCCCAGCTCCTTCTTGATTTGTAGACAAAACCCTCTTAAGTGTATAAACTAATCCAATATTACATGAAAGTAAAATATAATAGCATAATTTAGAAAATAACCCAAAAGGCAGTATGGCATCAGGATTGTAGATCACACACTTGATTCTTTCTTTCTTTCTTTTTTTTTTTTTGTACTGGGGATTGAGCCCGAAGGCATTGTGAGAGATACCCCTAGCCTTTTTTATTTTTTGTTTTGAAGCAATGTCTGGCTAGGTGGCTGAGTCTCACTAAGTTGCTGAGACTGGCCTCGAACCTGTGATCCTCTTGTCTCGGCCTCCCAAGTACTGGGAATACAGGAGTGTGCCATCATACTTTGCTACCCCTTCTTTAAAATAGGAGTGATGTTAAAAATACCTGCCTACAGCTGTGACAGGAACAACAGCCAGTCACAGCTGAGCTGCTCTGAGCAGCCTAGGTCGCCTTATGCTGCACAGCGGTTGTCTGTGGGCTGGTGGCCCTGCGGAGGCAACATGGTGGAGCCCCGCGTGCAGAGTGCCTGGTGGCCCCCGCACTCACTTGGCTGGAGGCCCCGCCTGCAGCTGCTGCGGTTCTGCTCCCATCTTGTGATGATTCGGCTTCCATTCCTTATTTAAAATCCAGAAGAACAAAATAATGTCATTTACAAGAAAATGGAAGGACCTGGAGAATATGATGTTAAGTGAGATCAGCCAATCACAGAAAGAGAAGGGGTCACATGTCTTCTCTAATGTGCGTAAGCTAGGGAGTAGTTGGGATGCAAAAGGGCCCCCAGACAATAGCGGAGCAGCCTCAGCGAAGTCAGGGAACTGATCTAAGGGAAGGGGAAGGGGAAGAATGAAGTTCATTAAGGGAATTTCTACCATCGACCGTATTTACATATGGGAATATACCAATGTCAATCTTAGTTCTCTGTGTTGGGGGGAGGGGAGGGAGGGCCCCAAGTGCTGCGTGCATGTATGTTAATGTCAATTTGATTTCCAATGTGATGTAAGACTACAATGCACCAATAAAAGCACATAAAAAAAGAAAAAAAAAGAAATTGAGCGGATGCACAATAATATTATATTTTATTTTTTTTTTTATTTTTATTTTTATTTTTTTTTTAATTTTTATTAGTGCATTGCAAACATACATCTTGAAGGATTTCAGAGTGGTAGACATATACATGCACTCATTGGTCAGTTAGCCCTCCCCAATTCCCACCCCCCGCCTCCCCCCTCCCTCCTTCTCGCTTTCAGCTTAGTAGTTGATATCTTTGTGTAAGTCCATCCTGGGCTCCAG
>PVJS01021546.1:0-31388 GCA_004027185.1 Glis glis
TGGGCGTGGTGGCGCACGCTTGTAATCCCAGTACTTTGGGAGGCGGAGACCGGAGGATCTGGGTTCGCGGCCAGCCTCAGCACGCTCTTTCTCTCTCTCTCTCTCTCTCTCTCTCTCTCTCCTTAGTGAGGCCCTCCACAACTTCATGAGACCCGGTTTCAAAATAAAGTATAAAAAATAGGGCCGGGGGTGTAGCGCAGAGGTAGAACGCCCCTGGGTTCAATCCCCAGTACCTCAAAAAAAAAAAAAAAAGAATCCCTAAACCAGCTTGAATACTAGAAACTCATAACATTGGGTCCTCTTATTTATATTCAGTGACAGCTTATACCCACAGGAGCCAAATCTTAGGTTTACTCTCTCTAAAATTGGTTATTTTGCACTTGTATTATTACACTGAGGGGAATAAGGCAGGACACTCAAATTTGCAGGATGTCCCCCTGTGCCAGGCAGGCATTACACTAGACATAATTTGCACATAATTTTCTTTGGTCTTTGTTATAGGATAAATGGTGTCTTCCCTCCTTAATTCATATGTTGAAGCGTTATCCCCCAGGACCTCATACAAGACTATATTTGGAGACAGACCTTTGGGGAAATAATTAAGATAAAATTTGGCCATTGGGGTGATCCCTAATCCAATCTGACTAGTGTTCTTATTAGACGAGGAAATCTGGATACCCAGAGAGACACCAGGGGTGTGTGTGCAGAGACGGATGACCATGTGTCCAGGTAGTGAGAGGATAGCCACCTGCAAGAGAAGGAAAGAGGTCTGAGGAGCACCCAAGCCCGCCTGCACCGTGCTCAGAGACATCCAAACTCCAGGACACGGGGAAAATCACCCTGCTGTATTTTGTAATGGCAGCCCTCCAGACCAATGGAATCCTCCCAATGATCTGAGGTGAGACCAGCAGGAGAAAAGTCCCAAGGTTCTGAGAATGTGAGGACTCCAGTGGCTGGTGGAGCATGTGGGGTGAGACATAGGCCTGTCTACCATCCAAAGCTACACCCCTGCCGCCCTCCGTGCTGCTCCCTGCACCCCCCCAAGACTGCAACTCTCGTGGAATCCGAGCTGGTTCCTTCTCACCCTTGAGCAACTTGCACTGCTGTTGCTCAGTAAATGAGCTGATTTGCATAACTAGTCATATGATGTCTCTGTCAGCATTCTCGCAGCTATAATCCAAAGGCCTGACCATACAACTGAGAGGAAGGAAGATTTATTTGCTCACAGTGTCTTGGAGATTCTGGGTTCAGTCCATGTGAGGCCGGCGTCTATGGATCTCAGGGCATGGCAGCAGGAAGCAGAAAGGGGGAGAGTAAGCTGGGCATGGTGGCACACGCTTATAATCCCAGTACTTTGGGAGGCGGAGACCGGAGGATCCGGGTTCGTGGCCAGCCTCAGCTTTCTCTCTCTCTCTCTCTCTCTCTCTCTCTCACTCTCTCTGTCTCTCTTTCTGTCTCTACTTAGTGAGACCCTCTGCAACTTTGTGAGACCCGGTTTCAAAATAAAGTATAAAAAATAGGGCCGGGGGCGTAGCGCGGAGGTAGAACGCCCCTGGGTTCAATCCCCGGTACCGCAAAAAAAAAAAAAAAGAAGGAGAGCACACAGACTCTGCTCCTCACATCACAGAGATGTGTGCAGAAAGAGGGCAAGGGGAGGAGAGAACCTGATATAATCCCCCAGGCCACACCCCCCAGGGATCCCTCCTTAGCAACCAAGCCTCACTTCCAACATTGCTACCTTGTTTCCATGAGGGCTACAGGAACAATCCAAACCATTACCTATGATGTCAGGGTACAGGATCTCCCTGGCCTGCTTAAAGCCTGCCTCCCTCTCATTCTTTAAAATTCTGCACAGGCACCCCCTCTTCCAGAAGGTGGGCCCCGTGAGCTCCCCGGGGCTGCAGCCACACTTGACACCTCTATCCTTAGCGCCTATCCCAGTCCCTGGGGCACACAGATTTTCAGTTCATCTTGGAAAGGAGGAAGGGAGAGAAAAATGAAGGAGGACCAGATATTAATCTTTAAAAATAACAACATATGATAATGTAGCATCCAGGGTTCCTATGTTGTCAGGTTTTTATCACTGTGACCAAAATACTTGACAAGAACAACTTAGAGGAGGAAAGATTTATTTTGGCTCACAGTTTCAGAGGTTTGGTCCATGGTTGGCTGGCTATGCTGCTTAGGGACCCAAGTGAGGCAGAACATCATGGGAGAAGAAAGCTGCTCAGCTCCTGGAAGGAGAGAGAGAGAGAGAGGAAGGGGCTGGGGAGAAGATAAACCCTCCCAGGGCACACCTCCAGTGACCTTTCTCCTTTAACTAGGACTTACCTCCCAGTAGTCCATTCAGCTGTCAATGGATTAATGCATCCAGTAGATTAATTTGCTGATGAGGTTAGAGCCCTCATGGTTGCCTAAAAGCCCCACAGTCTCCACGGTCTCTTCAGCTCCGATCCATGGGCAGCTCAGGTCTCCCAGGCGCAGGAGCTGTGGCTCCACTCAGCTCCCAAGTCTCAAAGCGTAGCTCCCCGAGGGACCCTCTGTTGCAGCCCTATCTTCACTGGATGGCAGAGGTGCCTCTTCTCCCACATCTGGGCTCTGAGGGCCATGCCCAGCTCCACTCACGTGTACATGACAGAATGTCTGTCTCTCAAAGCTGGATGTCACAGCAGATGTGGGTGCTGCCCATGGGGCCCCTGGGGCTGAGGAAGACTTCACAGGTGGTGTGACTGGCAAGGCGTACACCGGGTCAGTCCTGGGCCACAGGAACAACGCCTGCCTGGTGCTTCCCAGATCACTAGCTCAGGTAAGGGGTGACCTGACTTCTCCCCGAGCCCCTATTTCCCCTCCAGAGGGATCCTATTCCTCAGAGATGACCGCTCTCTCAGATGGACCCTGGAGGCCAAGGCTGACATCGCAACCAAAACCCTTCCAGCTTGAAGAGAACGGCGAGTGTCCGCCCAGTCATTTCTTCAAAAAGACCAGCACGAATCACAGCCAGCCATTTCTTCATGTACCCTTTTATTCCTAAAAACATGCGTATCGCACTCTTCCTGTGTTCCTGGCAAGTTAATGAAACAGACAAGCTCTGCTAGAATATTCCTTTTCCCCATGCCTTGGACCAATGATAAACGCTCCATCACCCAGGAAACCTCTCCCAGGATTTCTGTGTTAATTCAATCAGTGGCACATAGAACCCATGCAGGTTTGCTGCTCTCCGTTGCCTCCTCCACCCAAGGCTTCTCCTGTGACTGGTGCCCTTGCTAACTCTGGGAGTGAGGTGGCCTCGAGCCAGAAGCAATTACTGCCACCCACCCACCCTGACTCAACCCATCAGCCTGCCTGAGCCCACCCTCCCCTGGGATCTCTCCTGCCCCAGTGTAGAGGACTCAAGCAACCCTGGCTGCATTTCCCCCGCATGCTTCAGCCTTCAGGACATGAGAACCTGATTCTCCTCCTCCCAGAGCACTGTGACCATGCCTTGCACTGGTCAGAAGCACACATTCACTGGGCGTGGTGGCGCATGCTTATAATCCCAGGACTTGGGAGGCTGAGACAGGAGGGTCACAGGTTCGTGGCCAGCTTCAGCAACTTAGTGAGGCCCTCTGCAATTTAGTGAGACACTGCTTCCAAATAAAAGAATAAAATAGGGCTTGGTGTGTTTCTCAGAGGTAGAATGCCCCTGGATTCCATCCCCAGTACCACAAAAAAAAAAAAGAGAGAGAGAAATACACGTTCATTTGCCACTGGTCATGGGATTCTCTCAGTCACACATTAAAAGGATATGCTCAGCACCTGGCCTACCCCAAGTACTCTACAAGACCTGGGGATACCACAGCGAGCAACATACAGCTGAGTCCAGATGGGAAGATGAGCACAGGCCCGCCCAAACTGTAAGAGCGATCGGCGCGTACAGCAAGACCACAGGGGGAGATATGAAGCAGAGGCCTGGAGCACCTCACCAGGCCCGGCAGGCTTCCTGGAGGGGACCGCTGACCTGGATTGTCTGCACTCCAGGTCTACGCCCCTTCATCCTCCAAGTGTTTGTTCTGAGCACACCCACTTATACACACAGCCCCAGTGGCCTTCCTCCCCACACCTCTATTTATCTATTTATTTATTTATATTTATTTATTTATTTACTTTTTGCGGTACTGGGGATTGAAACCCAGGGGCATTCTACCTCCAAGCTACACCCCCAGCCCTATTTTTTTATTCTTTATTTTGAAACAGGGTCTCACTAAGTTGCGGAGGGCCTCACTAAGTAGCTGAGGCTGGCCGCGAACCTGCCTATCTTCCTATCTCAGCCTCCCAAGTACTGGGATTACAAGCACGCGCCGCCACGCCCGGCTGGCAGTTGTATTTTCAAAACTGGCCTGAAGCTTATTTGAGCAACTTGAGCCTCTGCGTAAAATATGACTCAGGGATTTTAAACATGGATGAGCCTCCTGCTTTTTCTCCTTCCCTAGGAATTTGCTCTGTTTTAAAATCTACCAGGCTGGGACCCTGATTCCTTGACTCCTAACATATATTCCGTAATGCTCCTGAATTAGTCAGCGTTTTCATCATTGTGACCAAAATACCCAACAAGAACACTTAGAAGAGGAAAAGTTTATTTGGCTCATGGTTTCAGAGGTTCAGTCCATAGTTGGCCACCTCCAAGATAGACGTCATAAGGACTCAGTATGGTGGAGGAAAGCTGCTCACAGCTCCTGGTAGTTGGGGGCACAGAGTGAAGCAGGAATCAGCCAGGGACAGAAATAGTCCTCAAGGCCACACCATCAGCGACCCACCTCCTCCAGCCATGCCCTTCCTCTGAACCTAGCTGCATTGCCTAACACATGAGGTTTTGGAGGGACATTTCAAATCCAAAACATAGCAACCCTCTTCACATTTCTGAAATGAAATTAATATTACCCTCCTACGTATACAATTTTAAAAATAATTTTCTTTCCTATGTAAAAACTAAAAGAGAGAGAGAGCAGAAAGTAGAAGAGGAACTATTAGGGAAGGGGAAGGGAGGGTGGAAAAGATCAAAACATGATGTATGCACGTATGGAAATGTCACAGTGAAACCCATTAATTTGCACGATTAATATGCATTAACAATCACAATAAAAATCAGTACAATGCCCTAATTAAGACATAAAAAGAAATAGAAGTCACTTCTGATGGCATCGCATGTGTCTCAATAGGCAGAGGTCTGGCGTGATGACGCTGGAAGCCAGCAGAAAGCAGTCAGATGGTTGTGTAGAAACAGAAGCTCCATGACCCCGACGGCTGTGAATGCAGACTGCTACAGGTGCGCGTGGCCTCACGAACTCAATACCACAGCGGCATTGCCAAAGGGGGTGTGATGTTTTATCCCCAGAAGGTGAACAACTCTTGGTAAAGTCCCAAACAACACAAAATTCACTCTTTCTTTGATTCTCGCAACAGTTGCATTCCTGGAAAAATTGATGCTTTTTTTTTTTTTTGCAGTACTGGGGATTGAACCCAGGGGCATTCTACCTTGGAGCTACACCCCCAGCCCGATTTTTTATTCTTTATTTTAAAACAGGGTCTCACTAAGTTGCGGAGGCCTCACTAAGTAGCTGAGACTGGCCGTAAAACTGCAATCCTCCTATCTCAGCCTCCCAAGTACCGGGATTACAGGTGTGTGCCACCAGGCCCAGCAAACTTGATGCATTTAAAAGCATGCCCCAACCACTTTGTGTTTGTAAATAAAGAGGAATGCAACTTTAGGCTCAAATTATCCCCCGCATGTTCTCTGCTCAAGAATCCACAGTGAGCCAGGCACAGTGGCGCACGCCTGTAAGCCCAGAACTTGGGAGGCCGAGGCAGGAGGATTGCAAGTTCAAGGCCAGCTTCAGCTACTTAGCAAGACCCTGTTTCAAAATTTAAAATGTAGAAAATAGGGCTAAGAATGTTGCTCAGAGGTAGAATGCCCCCGGCTTCAATCCCAGGTACACCATCCCCCCAGGCACAAAATGCTGAGACCATATCAACCCACCCGTCATGACAACCAAATACACCACAGGTTTCCAAAGTCCTCCCTCTGGCAGATGCAACCAGGCAGACTCGGAGCGAGGTGAAGGTGACAGGCATATTGACTACCACTCTGTTTCTTCAAAGCCCAGTTAAAATAGGCATCACCTCTATGTGATTTCCTGGGACTATCAACACTCAGGCTCTTGCTTAACAGAAGAATCGGCAGCGATTTAGAAAGATGGTAGCGAAGCCAGGCGCAGTGGCACACACCTAAAACCCTGGAACAGGAGGATCGCAGGTTTGAGGACAGCCTTAGCAAGTTAGTGAGGCCCTCAGCAACCGAGTTAGACCCCATTTCAAAATAAAAAGTGAAATAGGGCTGGGGGTGTAGCTCAGAGGTAGAATGTCCCTGGGTTTAACCCCCAGTACCAAAAATAAAATAGTAAAGTAAAACAAAATAAAATAATAAAATGAGTCTAGCGAGCATCCCGGGAGGATGCGCTTGCTGTTTTCCCCCTTTGGACCCTGGAAGAGGAGCAGGAGGGGGGCAGCTGCTCCCCAGACCGCCCTCCTCCCGCTCCCCACTCCACTGGAACCTGGCAGGACAAACCTCACCCCTTGATCTCTGTTTCTTAAAAGGAGGAATAAATAAGGCTCCAGGCTAAAGCTGAATGAAATCCAGTTCTCCTATCTCTCTCATCTCCTGCCTATTCGTGGTCCCTTTGATGAATCACATTGAGACATCTACTCGCTCTCTCTAAGAGAGCTTTTGCCTAAAATAGCTTCCAAGTCATTTTTTCTTTGCTGCTGTAACACGGGGTCAGCCAAGATGGACACCACACCATTTCTCCAAGAAACATGCATATAAATCAGGTTTCACTGCGGCAGGGCGGGGGCCCAGAACCGAAACACGAGCCCTCAGCCCCTCACAAAGTGGAAACCCGGGGCACGGACACCACGTCCTCTGGACCTTCCCCGAGACCTGGAGTCTCCTCGAAGAAACACCGCCGTCTCTCCCTGGGCTCTGGTGTTGTCTAAACTCTGACATTGCTCCTGTAATAGCTTTATTGAAAAGTGCTATTGTGCTTCCAGCTGTGTGTAAAGAAGGGACAGGTGTCATGTCCACGGCCCAGGTGTGCCAGGGTGGCAGGTAGGTTGCAGACAGGCCCAAGAAAGCACCCAGAGACAGCACGGGAGACATATGGTTTGTTGGGGAGAGCTTACAAGGCTCAATGACTGCTCTAAGGAGAGTTCAGTGGTGACGGGTCAACAGACAGCACCTCCGTCCCTCACAGTGCCTCTTCTTCCCCGTGGTGGCCGGCTGGAAGAGTGACCCTATCCTTCCCACGGTACCCTCAGTTCTGCACCCATCCCCACACAGAGAGGGGTTTTCTATGTCCGGCTGCAGAAGTGGTGACATCATCAGCCTCCGCTTGCTTAGTTGCTCATACGACCAGCATCCCAAGGAGTGACCGTCCTGGTGCACATGCAAGAAAATGGCTCTACAGATAACAATAACTTACCCTAGTTCCCATCGTGCCTGAGAAAAATCCAGAGTCTTCAAGATGATGTGTATCTGCACTTTCCGGCCCAGGCTCGCTCTCACTGTTCCCTTAACTTGGGGCCATTGGAGAACAGCAAGGGGACGTGCAGGGACATGATGTTTTACTGTCCCTCCTTGTCTTTAGCAAGACACAACAGGGATAGAGAAAAAGAGCGAGATGCCCTTCCTCGCAGGACCCTAGTACCAGCAGCCGCCCCCGCCCCCACTCACCCAGCGGATCTTAATCCCTCTGAGCAAGCACCCCACCTTCCTAATTTCCACAGGGCTCCTCCACCCCATTCCCTCCTCTGTCCCAAGCCATTTTTAACTGTCGACCAGGAAGGATCTGACCTGACAGGGCAATTAAATATTAATACCTTGATTGAAGAGTCTGTGAAAATCGATTAAAGATAGGACATGTGGGGCTGAGACATCTTTAATCTATTTTTTTTTTTCTTTCTGTCAGGGAAGCTCTTGCTGGGAGCTCAGCTCCCAGCGCCCTGGGGCTGGATTTGATTCTGGAAGGTGTTGGACACCAGCTGAGTAGCCGGTCACCACTGTCCTCAGATGGGGCCCTGTGCAGGGGCTGATGTGGCCCTTGTCCTACCACAAGAACTGGAAGGACCCCACGCCCCACCGTGCCGCTCCCACAGAATCTTCCCAGGCTGCGCTTCCGTGCTCGCTGTCATCGTATACCAGCTCACATCGGACAGCTGTAATTGTTTGCTGCTTCTATTTGCACTGCCTTCTAGATCTTAAAGGGCACACCGGGAGCAGGAGCAGGACCTTCTACACAGGTCCCCACTCCGCCCTGGAGCCTGGCGGGCACTTCATAAATGTTGTCAATGAACCAGCCAGCTGAGGAAGTCTGCCCCTTGTTACAGCTCCTTGTTTTGAATGGCAAACGTGTTGAATGACAACGAAGAACTCTTTTTTCCATTTTGAGCTGACTCGAGGTGGCATGGGGTGAAAACAGCATGCACGGGAAGGTCTAGGACAAAACAGAATATATTCTCTAAATTATTCTAGAGAGAAGCAGAGTGGGCAGCTGCTCCCAGCCCCAGAGATAAACTGATGCCCCATCTTTAGGGAGGGGGGTAAGAATTTGGCTCTGAGCGATCTGGAAATGCCCAGGTCTAAAGGCAGACGTTGTAGGCTACATGGTTTTTATTTTCTCGCCTAAAAGAATACAAATTGAAGCCTGGTGTGGTGGTGCATGCCTGTAATCCCACTACTTGGGAGGCTGAGACAGAAGGATCTCAGATTGGAGGCCAGCCTCAGCAGCTTAGTGAGACCCTCAGCAATTTAGTGAGACCCTGTTTCTAAGTAAAAAATAGCCGGGCATGGTGGCGCACACTTGTAATCCCAGTACTTGGGAGGCTGAGACAGGAGGATCACAGGTTTGTGGCCAGCCTCAGCTACTTAGTGAGGCCCTCCACAACTTAGTGAGACCCTGTTTCAAAAATAAAGAATAAAAAATAGGGCTGGGGGTGTAGCTCGGAGGTAGAATGCCCCTGGGTTCAATCCCTAGTACCGCAAAAAAAAAAGAAAAAAATAGGGCTGAAGGTACAGCTCAGAGGTAAAATGCCCCTGGGTTCAACCCCTAGTACCACAAAAAGAAAAAAATAAAGAAAAAGAAGAATATAAATTGATCTGCAGAGACAATTTTTCCAAAATTCTGTAATTTATTACAGAGTAATTTGTTATGTGAGTCCTTACAAAGAAATCCTAAAGTCTTCTCATGCTGATCCTCAAATAAGCCGCACTTACTTCTGCCACAGGACTCCTGGAATGTTCCGTGGCAACCCTTAGCATTCACCTCTCTGTTCGGGTGTCTCCTGAGAGGAGCCCTCTGCCTCCTCTGCCCCCGTGCCCCCCTCCCGGCCCCACACTCGCTCTTCACCCCTTTACTCTCCATCACATCCCCCCACCCCAAAGTATGCTCCTTACCTGTTAACTTGTTGTCTGTCCTGTCACTGGACTGTGAACCTCACGAAGGCAGAGATTTGGCCCGTCATGCCCAATGCTGGCCCCTGGACCCTCCATTAGCACCTGGTACCTGGCAGACATTAAATATTTATTAACCTAATCGTGAATCAAGGACATATTTTCAACCATGACTTTTGGAAGTCACTGTATTAAAGGAGCCTCCTGTGATTTTGAAGACTCTCTGATGAGGACGAGATAACATGTTCCAGGTACTTTGATTTCTTATAGTACCGTTTCCTACGGGGACAGGATGTAGGGGAGCTATAAATGGACATCATTAACAAGTCCTGGGTCCTTCGTCTGTGTCGAAGGGCCTGCGCGAGCTCCGGCACGTCTTCCTTCACTCAGACTCTGCTCTTAATTGGACTCCCCAGCAGAACTCTAAGTGCAGCCCTTCAAGATTGCTTCAAGTGAGAGCCTTCTGGGTTAGCTACCAGGGGACGAGACAAAGTGCCACTCGCCTGTGGGTGTTCAAGAGCTGGACTTGTAATCTCATCCATAGGGAAAGTAAACTAACATCAGAAGAAACAGGGAAGCAGGCAGGAGTAGCTACAGAGCAGGGCATCTGGTAAAAAATCAAGGGCTCACGCAAAGTCCTGGGGCCAAGCTCTTGAATGCTGTATTATCTGTATTAGTTATCATCATTGCATAAGGAATTACCCCCAAGCAGCTTACAGTAACATATATTATCTCTCAGTTTTGGTGGGTCAGGATTTGTGTGTGTGTGTGTGTGTGTGTGTGTGTGTGTGTGTGGTACTGGGAATTGAACTCAGAGGCATTCTACTTCCGAGCTACATCCCCAGACCGATTTTCTATTTCTTATTTGGAAACGGGGTCTCACTAGGTTGCTGAGAGCCTCACTAAATTGCTGAGGCTGTCCTTGAACTACAATTCTCCAGTCTCAGCCTCCCAAGTACTAGAATTACAAGCGTGAGCCACCATGCCCGGCTGGGTCGGGAATTTAAGAGCAGCTTAGCTGGGTGCCTCTGGCTCAGGGTGTCTCCTGAGGTTGCAGCTAGGACATCAGCCAGAGCTGCCACCATTGTCTGAACACTTGACCAGACCTGGAGAATGCACATTCTCTGTGACACAGCATTGTTGATGGTGTGCGTGTGTGTGTGTGTGTGTGTGTGTGTGTTACTGGGGATTGAACCCAGGGGCATTCTACCTCTGAGCTACACCCCCAGCCCTTTTTATTTTTTGTTTGGAAACAGAGTTTCAATAGGTTGCTGAGAGTCTCACTAGGCTGCTAAGGCTGTCCTCCAATCTGTAATCCTCCTGTCTCAGCCTCCCGAGTACTGGGATTACAGGCATGTGTCACCATGCCAGGCAGACAGTTCTTCACTGTTATCTGTAGGAGGCCTCCGTTCCCAACCAGGGCCTCTCTGTAAGGCTGCTTGAAGGTCCTTATGATGTGGAGCCAGCGTCTCCCCAGAGCAGGTGATTCAAGAGAGAGCCAGCAGAAAGCCCGAGGTCTTTATAACCTAGTGTTGGAAGTTGCACTCTGTCTTCTCGTCTGTATTCTATTTGTTGGGAGTGAGTTGCCAAGTTCAGACCATCTTCCAGGGAAGAGTTAAGTCCCGCCTCTTAAAGGAATGGAGACCAGAGTTGGTAGACATATTTAACATCACCAGAGGAGCTAGGGTGGGGAAAGTGGCCCAAGCAGCTTCTGCCAGCCAGAGAAGTTTTGTGTATGAGCTGGCACAAGGCCTGCAAGATAATGAACGCAGAATTAGACATTCCATGACTCCCATCTCACACCCATCGCTTACCAGCGGATGAATCCAAGCAAGGCTGTCGCTTTCCTGGGCTTCAGCTTTCCTTGTCTAACGTAGATGATGTGACTCATCTTGCTAAACACTGTGAGAAACAGAGGACATGCGTGTCAGCCTCCCTGCTGGGCTCACGGTTAGTACTCAGGAAATGGCACTTGTTATTAAATTATGTCATGGCATCTCTTATTCCTTAATTTTTGAAGAATTATAAATTAGCATATGTACAATGTAGGGAAATGTATAAACTGCTTAAAGAGTATTGTTTAAGATAGACCACATACATGGTAATAGATGTTTATCCAATATAGATGCCTGACATTCAGCTTGTCCTTTGGGATGTGTGTGAGTGTGTGTGAGTATGTGTGTGTGTGTGTCTGTGTGTGTGCGTTTGTGTGTGTGAGAGTAACACTCTTCCCTCAGTTCTCTAAAGACATTTTAAAAGGCTACCAAAATACTGTCTGCAAAATAAAAACATTAAAAACAAAAATTTAAAAACATGCAAAGAGAAACAAACATAAACTCAGGAATATGCAAAGCTCAACTCCAAAGGGAAAAAAGATATATCGAAGAGGGAAACAATAACTTGAGACAAAATTTAAATCTAAGCCAGAGCCAGGCGTGGTGGCACATGCTTGTAATCCCAGTACTTGGGAGGCTGAGACAGGAGGATCACAGGTTTGCGGCCAGCCTCAGCTACTTAAAGAGGCCTCTGCAACTTAGTGAGACCCTGTTTCAAAATAAAATAATAAAATAGGACCGGGGGTGTAGTTCAGAGGTAGAATGTCCCTGGGTTCCATCCCAGTACCACAATAAATAAATAAATAAATAAATAAATAAATAAATAAATAAAATCTAAGCTGGGCATGGTGACACAGGCCTGTAATCCAGTACTTGAGAGGCTGAGACAGGAGGATTGCAAGTTCAAGGCCAGCCTCAGCAACTTAGCAAGACCCTCTACAACTTAGACCCTGTTTTAAAATAAAAAAAATCAAATAATATAGGGCTGGGGGTGTAGGTTGGAGGTAGAATGCCCCTGGGTTCCTTAGTACCACAATAAATAAATAAATAGAGCTGGGAGTGTAGCTCAGAGGTAGAATGCTCCTAGGTTCAGTTCCCAGAACCACAAATCTAAGCCAAAATGAGCAGCGGACCATGATAGAGGTCATAAGGACATGCCAAACGCTTTCCTAGAACTTGATTCTAGACGAATGTCTCATGACTTTTTACTGGCTGCACTTTATATTTTTATAAAGCCTGTAGCATCCCATGAACTTGGGGATACACGGGCTCCAAGCACTGAGGCGGTTGTGCAGGAGTGGAGTCCGCCTCACGTAGCTGGAGGAGAGAATGGAAGATGGCCTGCGCATCCATGAGCAGTACTTCTCTAAGGTCCAAATTAATATCCTCATGACACTAGTACAGCATTTTCAAACACGTGACCAGGGATCACGTAAGCAGAGTGCTTTCCATGCATGAGCTAATCGAACCCTTCTAATACTCCATGAAATCAATACTGCCGCTTGCTCCATTTTGCAGATGGGGAAACTGACACACAGAGACCCCAGATTGCACAGTGAGTGGGAGAGTCGGGATCTAAGCCTGGCGACCCACAGCCTGTCTTCCATGGCCTCTCACCATGGGGCCTGGAGTATCAGGGACTGGGATGCAAACAGATGTAGGGGAGGGAGCGCGAGGCCTGATGAGGCCCTCCAGAGGCTCTGCCGGGAAGTGGCCCATGGACATTGGCTCATGCACGTCATTAAAGAGCCCTAGAATGACAAGCAGCATTAGCAGGGAGGGGGCCCGGGAGCCAGAGGAAACCCCACCACCCCTCAGCTTGGTCTAACACCGTAGTGCGGTCCCAGTTCTGCTAGCTCTGGGACTCGCACGATAGACTGCAGTGGCTCGGTGGCCTGGGAGCCAAGGGTGTGCTTCTTAGATGGACTCGCCCCCAAAAGACATCCACAGCCAAGTAAGAGCAGAAAAGAAACCAAGATGTATTCGCCTAATAAAGGCTCTGGGCCATTCTGTGATCCCAAAGTCCATTTAACATCTAGTCTGGCATTTTCCAAACTTCGTTTCTGTTTTGTTTTGTTTTCTGAGGCAGGGTCTCGCTGAGTTTCCCCAGTTGACCTTGAACTGGAGATCCTCCTGCCTCAGTCTCCTGAGCAGCTGGAATTACAGGTGTGTGCCATTGCACCTGGCTTCCAAACTTTGTTTTGTTGAAACGTGTTAACATCCTGCAGATCTAGGCAAATGCTGGCCCAGAAACTCTAAGGTTTTGTTCAGTTCAAGGATTTTATGATTTTTAGATCTTCCCCCTCCTCCTCCTCTTCCTCCTTCACAGTACTGAGGATTGAACCCAGTGGCATTTTGTCTTTGAGCCATACCCCAGCCCTATTTTATTTTTTATTTTGAAAACAGGGTCTCATTAAGTTGCTGAGGGTCTCACTAAGTTGCTGAGGCTGGCCTCAAACCTGCAATCCTCCCGTCTCAGCCTCCCGAGTACTGGGATCATGGGCAAGTGCTACCATGCCCAGCTGATTTTTAGGTTTTCTTTAAAAGAACAACAGTAAGACAAGGAATTAAGTAGAACACCTAAGCTTGACTTTAAGCTCTTCCTCTGATTAGCTGGAAAACTTGGGTAAACCCACTTAATGGCTCAGAGCATTGGTCTTCTTATCTATGAAATGGGCACAGTGATAGTATCTGTATCGTTATGCTGTTGTGAGGATCAAATTACGTAATTAATACATGCCAAAACAATTTGTTAACTGCAACTTGGCATGCCCATATTAGCTATTCCTCTTATAAATGAAAGACAAAACAAATCTAGAAGTTTAATCTTAGCACATGCTAGTCACCTGATGATTGCCGCCTGGAACTTGTTTCCCATGGCCCTACCAGTTCTTAGACTTTAGGGAATGTTTTCAAAATGGAGCAAATCCTTCCTCTTCTTCACATTGAGACTTTCAATACCATTTCAATTTAGCGTTTGGTTTGGGGAGGGAAATAAAGATAAACCAACGGTCATTCTTGTATGCAGCGACCCTTTGGTTGAATGAGCCAAGGGCTTTTCACTCAATGTCAAAGGCTGGTGCTCAAAGTAAAGGCAGGGCACAAGACAGGAAATTCGAATAGAGAAGAAATTCATTTTGGAGAGAGCAAAATTCTTCATTGACTCCTGTAAGGCAGTCTTGAGATACGATTTTTCAGGGAAAGGAAGCCGCCATCTTCCTGCTGGAGCGCTCCTTTTCACTTTTCATGTAGCTCGCTGAAGAGATGGGCTCCCAGCCCAGACGACACTGTCCTGTGTCCTGCACGTGATGAATAATATGATGCATGCCATGAAAAAAGCATCCTCCAGCTTGCACACCATTTGTTTATTTTCCTCCTTGGTCTTTAAACAAGCCATGAGTCTCCTGCTCAGCCAGTTCAAATACCTTCCACTTATCCAGTGTTCTTAATTCTTAGAGTTCTGTGTTTAAAGATATGATGCTGAAGGTTCAATATGGAGTCTGCATGATGAACCTTTCTGTAATGGTTTGGATGGATTTATTTATTAATTTATTTATTTATTTATTTATTTTTGTGGTACTGGGGATTGATCCCAGGGTCATTCTACCTCCGGGCTACACCCCCGGCCCTATTTTTTATTCTTTATTTTGAAACAGGGTCTCACTAAGTTGCGGAGGGCCTCATTAAGTAGCTGAGGCTGGCCGCGAACCCGGATCTTCTAGTCTCCACCTCCCGAGTACTGGGATTACAAGCATGCGCCACCACGCCTGGCTAATGGTTTTGATTTAGAATGTCCCCCTAGCCCTCAAAGAAACAAGGTAGCAATGCTGGAGGTGGGGCTTAGTTGCTAAGGAGGGCTCTCTGGGGGTGTGGCCTTGGGGATAATATCTCTCCTCTCTCTCTCTCTGTCTTTCTCTCTGTTTCTCTCTCTCTCTCATTTCTGGCATCCAGGATATGAGAGCAGAGCCTTGCTCTCTCCCTCTCTGTTTCCCACTGCCATGCCCTGAAGCTCTGCAGACCTGGCCTGACATGGACCAAATCTCTAGAATCTTCAAAAACTGTGACCAAATAAATTTTCCTCTGAGTTGTGTGGTCAGTAGTTTTGGATTACAGCAGTGAGAATGTGGACTGACATGCTTTTCTAATAACTTTTTTCTGTGAGAATATTTCAGAATCTGATGGAATCATCAACTTACTGGAAAGACATCCTCAGACTTGTTCTCAGCAGTAACTGAGATTCCTTCAAGAAAGCATCACAATTGTTGAGAAATGAAGTTGCCCTTCCCAGGGCATGGCATGGCCCTGAAGGCACGAAATGAGGACAGCACGAATTGGAAAAGATGGTTTCCTACATTATAATCTATTTATGGTGTAAGATCAAAAGCCCAGGTCTGAATTTCTAAAATGTTATTCGTGGATGAAATTCCACTCACAATTTTTTTCTTTCAATTTTATGCAAAATGTAATGCATTAGCACAGGGAGAAAACGTAGCCGCTCTTCATTTTGCTCAAACCCAGAAGGCTTTCTTCAGTATGACCTGTTTGGATGGACACAGACCACCATTTCCAAAATGGAAAAGTTTCATTAGTAACCTGATCAGGGAATACTGATCAGAAAGGAGCTCTCTGAAAGAGTTGCAGACTTATTCTGTTGTTCATCACTTGCTTATTTTCCCCATTGAATTTCATGTCCTGTTTTTATTTTATCTATCAATTTATTTATTATGACAAGGGCTAATCCTAAACTTCTAGATTCAAGCAATCTTCCTGCCTCAGCATCCTGATTAGCTGGAACTACAGGCACACATCACCACACCCGCCTCATGTCCTGTTTTACCCTAAGATGACAAAGCAGCCCTTTGGAAATTATATAAAGCATATCATTTTAATTGTTTATTGAAAATATTTTGGGTTTTTTTTGTGTGGTACTAGAGACGGAACCCAGGGGCATTCTACCTATGAGCTACACCCCCAGCCCTATTTTTTATTCTTTTATTTTTGAAACAGGATCTCACTAAGTTGCGGAGGGCCTCACTAAGTAGCTGAGGCTGGCCAGGAACCCAGATCCTCTGGTCTCAGCCTCCCAAGTACTGGGATTACATGCGTGCACCACCACGCCTGGCTGAAAATATTTTGATTCTTAATTAGCAATAAATTGGAAAAAGAGTGCTACTATTTTTATTAACATATGTATATACATATATATGCTATGTTGTGCTATATATTATGTTATATGCCATGTATATTTATATGTAAGCATTATATTACATAGTAAATAATTATAACATAGATATACATGCTATGTATATTTATATGCCATGTGTATTAATATGTGTAGCTTTTGTACATGCATGCATATGTATATATGTATACTCTGCTTCACGTGTATTTTCCAGACAATCCTTACAATTCTACGCCATAATTGTTATTTCCCCATTTTTAAGCAAGAAAACTCATTAAGGAGTTTAATTCTCTAGCACAGGATGTGCAGTAATAACACTCTTGTATAAGTAAGTAACACTCTATATATAACCTCAGTGTTAGATTTTGGAGTCTGTGTCTTCCCTCCAGTACATCACTCTGACTTTCTCATAAGTAGTGATATAGAAACATTGAATTCTGGAGCAGAAAGGAAGCTCAGAGATCATCTAGCCCAAGCTCTATTTTAAGGGAGGAATTGGAGCCCAGAGAATTGAAATGACTTGCTCAAATTCACAGAGCTAATTAAGTGACAGAGCCATCATTTCTCAGCAGCTCCTGACTTTTAGTCCAGAACTCTGCTCACACAGTAAGAATTCCATATGAGATTTTGTTGGGATTTCTTCCCAAATAAAACTAGCTTTACTGCATATTCTTTATATATAAAGGGATACATAATTTAAAAATAGCATCCACTCCATCTACAAAAAATGTGCATGTGCATAAAGAGATGTGTGAAAGATGAATTCTCAAACATTAATGATGATTATCCCTAAGCAGTGGGATTTCAGATCATTTTAGTCCTCTTCTTTATACTTCTTTGTTTGAATTTTTTTAAGTATATGCATATATGTGTGTTTCAGTCAATATTCTCACTGCTGTAATCCAAAACAACTGACCACACACCTTAGAGAAAGGAAGATTTATTTGCTCACTGTTCTGGATATTTCAGAAATTCAGTCCATGTCAGTACTGGTCTGTGGAGCTCAAGGCATGGTGGTGGGAAGCAGAGAGAGGGAGAGAGCAAGGCTCTGCTCTCACATCACATGGGCTGGAAGCAAGAGAGAGAGACAGACAGACAGACAGACAGACAGCGAGCAAGCAAGGGGAGGAGGGGCTTTATGTAATCCCCAAGGCTACACCCCCCAGGAACCCCTCCTTGGCAACCAAGCCCCATCTCCAACATGGCTGCCTGATGTCCATGAGGGCTACAGGGACACTCTAAATCCAAACAATTACATGTGGAGATTTTATATATATCTATATATATATATAGATATAGATATATATGTATATAATTAGAATAAATATATACAATTATATATAATATATATTAAAATATATAAATTTTGTATAAATTTTATATAATTATATAAATATTAAAAATATTATAATATTATAAATATTATATTATAATAAAATATTATAAATATTATATTAAATATTATATTATATTATATATATAAATATTATAATTATATAAATATTATATATATAATTAGCATATATATCTGTATATGTGTGTGTGTATTCAGAACATATAATCAAGGCAGAAAAATCAATTAATAACCCCGTATGTAGCCTTTCTTACATTCTCTTGTTCATATAACAATATACAAACACATACATTTAAGGGTTGTTAATATGTGTTTTACAAAAAAATATTCCCCACACACTTTCTGTAAGTTTGCTTTTATCACTTAAAAAACGTATTGTGAAAATCTCTCCAAGGCTCTGTCTAAAGATGGCATCCTATTGCAAGGCTGGGCGGCACCCCACTTGCACTCATTCTCCTTTCCATAGGTTCTCGTTTTTTATCTCGTGTGGTGCGCTACGACAAGCGGCGCTGCAGTGACTGTGCTTGTTCTGGTGGCTTTATTTCTACAGGATAGGCTTCCAGGAGTTAAATCGATGAGTCAAAGGGTGTGTAAATTTAAAATGCTAAGAGATACTGCCAGAACGCACTCCAGCAATGACTGTGACATTTCGTGCTTCCACTAGCGATGGATTCTTTTCTGTGAATCCCCACCAGCTGTGCAATCACTCTTTTCATGTTTGCCAACCTGATGGGTGAGGAGTGCTTTGCCTGTTATTCTACTTTGCATTTCCCTGATTCATAACGTTAGCAGGCACATAACGCTTGGCTCGGAACCCGGGCGACTGTGCTCCCAGGCTCTGTAGGGTGCACTTCACGTGTGCTACCTTTTAATCCTTACAACAATCTGATGGGACATACTATGACTCTCCCCATTTGTAAGACGATGAAACTGAGGCACAGGAAGCTTCAGTAACATGCCAGAGGTCACAGCACCAAGCAGTCTGTCTCTACAGGAGCCCAAATAGTCCAATCACTGCACCAGGCTCCTGGGTGCACAATGTTCTCATGTGTCTATGGATACTCTGGGATGCTTTCTATAAACTGATTATGTGTATATTGTACTCACTTTTCTATTTGATTGCCTTTGGATTCTCAATTTGAAGATCTCTTTGATATGTAGACATTGACTACAAAATTTTTAACCTAAAATCTTTGTTGCAAATATTTTTTCCTACATTTATTATGTCTCTTGATTTTGTTTATGGTATTTTTTTTACTACGTGAAGTTTAAAATTTTTTATGTGTCAAACACACATACATACAATATGTGTTTATATATATGGGTATGTTTATATATGTATGTCTGGATGTGTGTATATTTACATATAAACATACATATATAAATGTAAATATATATAAACATACATAAACATCCAGACATGCACATCTTCTGGTTTCCCTGTATTAGTAAAACTGTTTCCCTGAAGAGGTAGTATAATACATGTATACCTAAATTTCTTTTCATAATTTTAGGACTTTAATCAATCAGAACTTTATTTTAGAATATGATGTGAGGTAGGGATCCAGCTTTACTTTCTTCCAGATGGATAGCAAGTGGTGCTGGCACCATTTATTATAGGACATTAACTGTCCTTTTTTTACTAGATTAAGTTGTTACATTTTCCATGTAGTATATTGTATTATTATATGTAGTATATTATGTTACTGTAAGTATTGAGATCTGTTTCTGAGCTCTTTAGATTGTTTCGGGGACTTTACTTATTTTTTGAATGTTATACCACACTGTACCATTTGTATTATAATGGCTTTAGCAAATGGTTTATCTTCTGGTAGGAAAGTCCTCCTTCCCAACACTTTGCTCATCATTTTATGGCTGTTCTTGGACATATAATCTTCCACACGAATCTTAAAATTACATATCCAGTTAACTAAAAATGTTACCTAGATTCTGATTAGAATTTCATTAATTATACACATTATTAAGGAAAACTGTATTCTTGTGGTAAGTTTTCCACAAAACTTCTATCCTGTATCTTTTTATTGTTTTGCTGATCTTGATTTAAATCATTTGATATTATATTATAGTTCTTGTGACTCCTGTGCCTTTCTTGTTTATATCCTTTAAAATCCTATTCGTTCTAATATTACTATAATATTTCGTGGATTTTCCAGGTATAAAATTGTATTAATAAAGCTTGCAACATGTCACCCCCTCTTTTCCAATGTTTATACAAAATATTTCAATATATTGTCCTCTTGCATTTATTGGAACTTCAAAATAATATTCAATTATTATGGTGATTATGAGCAAGTCCTTTCTATTCCTGATTTTATTTTTTTATTTTTTTATTTTTGTGGTACTACAGATTGAACCCAGGGGCATTCTACCTCTGCACTACACCCCCAGCCCTATTTTATTTTTTATTTGGTAACAGGGCCTAAGTTGCCGAGGCTGCTCTTGAACCTGCAATCCTCCTGTCTCAACCTCCCAAGTACTGGGATTACAGTCATTCGCCACCACACCCAGCTGGATTTCTGATTTTAGTGAAAGTAATATTCCCAATTTATTATTCATAATGATGTGTGCTATTTATATTTTTAATATTCATCACACTTAATACCTCCTTCTATATATACTTAGTTTTAAAAACTAATAACGTGCTTTAATATACTGGTATATATTACAATATATACATTGTATGCTTACATTGATAGATTTATTGATAATGAGCCATTTTCACACTCCTAGAACAGGCCCTCCTCTGTCAAATATTATTATTATTGTTACGATACATTGTTCTTCTTTGTCATTTTTTCTTCATCTCTTTTTTCCAAAGTATTTATTGTATGATTAGACTATAGTTTTCTTCTGTTTAAAACTTTTTAAAGTTTTCTTATGCAAGTCATCCTCAATGAAGTCATTTTTCCCACTTATTTTAAAAGTTATTTGTGTCTTTTCTGGCATCCAACAGCTAGAATTTAGTCCCTAATTTCTTTTTAATTTGTTGAATAAAAGCTGGAGAAAATAGTGATTTTTAAAATTGCAAGCCTCTTTTTTTTTAAAAAAAAAAAAAGACCCCTTAAACCCACTTCTCGTTGTCTATCCTTTTGTTCCGGGAAAACATGAATAAGCCCCTTGTTTCCATAGAGTTCATTCAGGGTGAATTATGAACTCATCCCTCTTCCAAAAGGAAATGTTTTGGCTCAAGAGGCAGAGCGTCCTGCAGGGCGATGCCAAGGTGTGCGTGCGCATGCTCCGGGACTCAGCCTCCTCTAGACTGCCTTCTATTTCCTCCTGTCTGGTGTATTTCGTGTTTGTTTTATGATGTGGAGGAAAGAAAAGAGAAAAATAAGAATGAATGTGAGACGCACCCTGTCACAAACTGGAGGGGATTTATATGTTTGCAAGAGATAGAGAGCTGGGAGGGAGAGGTGCTGTAGGACCACAGTACGGGTCTGATACAGTTAAATAAGTAGATACTGGACTGGCCTAGGGAAGCTAGGCCAAGATGATTCTGTAAGATTAACAAAGGCAGGATCTGCAGATGAGAGACTAATGGAAGTGGATCTCTCCTTTGAATAACGCTGGGAAGTGACAGGTCCTAGGACAGGTGGAGCCTGGGGAGCCTGGCCTTGTGCTGGGCTGAAGCAGGGAGTGTTTTCTTCCCTCCTGGCCTTGGACAGTTGGGTCTGGACAGGAAGGAAAGACACAGGGATGTGCAGGCCCAGCGGTGGAACCAGGCCATGAGACCCTCTGCCAGAGGCCTGAGGACAGGCCCAGCTGGACCTGTGTGCGCCGAGAGTGGCTTGGCTCACATTAGTTATGACATTCTGGACTGTCTTACTTTTGATGCTCCCAGCCCTTCTGAAAGTTCTTCCCAAGAGCAGCAATGTTGGGAGGAGCTAAGGCGGCCTCCCTGGGGACAGGGCCACCTCCAGCCACGGGTTCCTCCAGGCTCGCCTCAGCTGCAGAGAGCCTCCTTGCCCCTGGCACTTCCTTCCTTGGCAGCCCTCCTATGGGACCCAGGGGAGCAGCGTATACAATCCCCACCCAGCAGCCAGTGCTTGGAGGGTGGACTGTCTCCGTGATTCTCCTGAATGTGGGCAGAGGCATCTCTGGGCCTGCGCTGAAGCTTGTCGGGGGCCTTAGCCACTTCCTTCCCTTCCTTTCACACATGTTGATCTCTCATAAGCGCCTGGAAGCCCAACTCTGCCTTTATAGGATCCGGACTGCAAGGGCAAAGGGCACGGAAGCAGCGGGATGTTGGTGTACACGGACGTGGGAGAGGGAGGGTGCAGCCTGACTCTGCACCTGGCGGGTGGAAAGGGCTCTCAGAAACAACCTATGGAAGCCGGGCGTGGTGGCGCACGCTTGTAATCCCAGTACTTGAGAGGCTGAGACAGGAGGATCATAGGTTCGCGGCCAGCCTCAGCTACTTAGTGAGGTCCTCCACAACTTAGTGAGACCCTGTTTCAAAAATAAAGAATAGAAAATCGCGCTGGGGTTTAGCGCGGAGGTAGAATGTCCCTGGGTTTAATCCCCAGTACCGCCAAAAAAGAAAGAAAAGAGACAACTGGCGGGGCAGGCATACGAGGTGGACGAGTGATCCATGGACCCTTCTAGCACACAGAGGCTGCGATCTGATTCTTGTCACTTGGCTCTGCATGGCAGATTGCAAGAGGCGTCTGTGTGCCTTCATTCTCCAGCTCCTTCCCATGCCTTTCTCGTGGCCAAGGACTCACCAGCTCTCAACTTCCTATTCTCTTATACGAGTACATCCTGGTCCCTCCAAGTGACAAGTGTCCCCATCTTCTGCCATCTCATCCTGAATCCAATTGTTTCTGTCATAGAAACACAAACCAAAACTCCCCTGGTTGCCCTGTTGGGTCCCCCAACGCCTCTGCTTCTCTGCTCCTCCTTCCAGGCTGAGCAAGAGCAAAGGGACCAAGATTTCAGTTCGTGTTCATCACACACCAGCTCAACAAAGTCCCCTGCGTTACAGTCACAGTGAGAAAATCAAAGACACATTGTTTGTATTTGGAAAATAGAAAAATGAGCACAAAACCTGTGGCCTCGCCATTTAGACTCAACAATTATTCTGTTTTTATTTAATAGGATGTTTTGGTCAGAGATTTAATTTTAAAGAAATAGCGAGGAGCCTGTGCGCCTGCAGTCTGTAGGGAACTGAGCATCCCTGAATATCCTCTACGTGCTCAGGAAGGGGCAGAGCCTTCCCCAGCCCTGTCCCAGGAGACCCTCTTCCCAGTACCGGTTTACACTCTCTCCAATCACCACAAAAGCCCTGCAAGAGGAAGGTTATTATCCCCATTTCAGAGATGGCAAAACTAAGAAGCTCATCATGAGGACCAGCCCTGTGCCTTGCCTCTTGTCCCCACACCAAGCATCTTTTCACTGGGAAGCCTGGTGGTTAGAGCACGGACTCTTCTGGACAGAATTAAATTCTAGGCCGGATACTGTCACCTCCTGGGAGAGTGCCCGTAGCTAAGGAGTTCAACTAAGCTTGCACTTCTTATCAAATAAGGACTAACGTTGTTTTCCTTAAAGGGTTGTTGTGAGCATTAAATGACATAGTGATAAAAAAAAAAACCCTTAATACACCAGGCATGGTGGCACACGCCTGTAATCCCAGTACTTGGGAGGCTGAGACAGGAAGGTTGCAGGTTTAAGGACAACCTCAGCAACTTAGCAAGTCTCTCAGCAATTTAGCAAAACCCTGTTTCCAAATAAAAAATAAAAAGGGCTGGGGTGTAACTCGGAGGTAGAATGACCCTGGGTTCATTCACCAGCACCCAGTACCACACACACACACACACACACACACACACACACACACACACACACCTTAAAGCAATGACCAGCCAGTAAGGATTAACCAGAGTCAGAGATGAGACTTGAACACAGATCTGTCTGGCTCCAAAATCCACTCCACTATGCAAAGTGTCCACTGTGCAAAACTGCTTCTTCCCCAGGCTCCTCTCCTCTGGCAGCACAGTTCCCAGCAGTGGTCAGTCCCTGCGGGCTGTCTGCCTGTCTGGGCACCTGCTGGGGAGCTGGGAGCTGCCTCTTGCCCACCTGGGTCTCCCGCACCTTCTGCCTAGCAGGTGGCAGCAGGACGAGCTCTCCTCGGTCCCTCCAGGGACCCTTCCCTCTACCCAGGTCGCATCTCCTCCTTGCTGGCCCAGCGTCTTGAGCAGCTGGGTTGCAGCTGCGTCCCTTCCTCAGGGGGTTGTCCCTGCCGGGCCACCAGGGCCTGATTTTCCCTGTTACACCTTTGCCGGGCAGGTGGCCTCCCTCAGGCTCCAGAAAATGTCAGTGCACGCTGGGCACACGGCCCGCCCGCCGGGGAGCTAGCAACGCAGCACTCTTTAGCATTTGCAGCCGCCCTGCCAATTAGCTGGTACTCTGCCCACATGCCCAGGACTGAAAAGGGAAGCAGGCCAGGCGGGGCACAATTAAACAAAGACTCTGGGAACACTGCGGGCTGCGGGCGAAGGGAGCTCGGGCTGCTCTCTCCCCGCCAGGTGGAGCTTGAGCGCAGGGCGGCCAGGCTGGGCGCACAGGGAGGGCTGGAGCGGTGCCTTAGCTTTACACCACAGGAAGTTCTTCCTCTGCCCTCCAGCTCCAGCTGGCGGAGCCTCCAGGGGCCCAGCTCTGCAGGCAAGGTCTCCCCAGGTCCTCGGAGCTGGGTGCTTGGGAGCCCAGGCCCAGCCACACTTCCCTTCTGCCAGGAGGGGCGTCTTTAGAGTAGGGCTGTGGTTTCTCCCTCTCTGTGTCCTCGGTGCTCTGAACTGCAGCCACCACCGAGAGCTGGTGTGGAAGGACAGCCAGTGTGGTGGTGGTGGAGGAAGTATTTTGGAGGGAGGTGCACAGGCTCTTGTCCCAGCTCCCCTGCTCGCCCACCCTGTAACCTCAGCTACCTGACCTCTCAGTGAAGGCTTCTTCCTCCAAAAAGCAGTGAGAATAAACATTGCTGCCTCCGCTGGTACCTCCTGAGGATGAACGGAAGTGAAATGTTGAATCCATGTGGTCCTGGTTTATGGAATCACTGGACTCTTGTGGGATGGAGAAGGTTCATCTCCAAGGTAACCGAAGCATCAGGAGTCAGACGGAACAGGAATAGGATGAACATCTCAAGGACCTCCCAGGTGTGTCGTGCTGGGCTAGGTACCTTCCCTGGGTTGTCTGGTTTTACCTGGCAGGTAACATTTCTGGAAGATCAGGCAGCTAAAGGCAGGCAGCTTGCTGGCACATTAAAGAGAAAAGGAATGTTCAAGACTGGAACGCCCGCTGTGCGGAGACACCTAATTAGAAAGCAGCATCACAGTGAATTAGTAGGGCAAGCTTCCCGCTCCGTCAGAAGAGCTAAAATAAACGTGCTACCAGAGGCATCACAAAGCAAAGCCTATTATCATCCTGGTGATCCGGTGATTTTATGCACACATCGGAGGTCTGAGGGGGCACTGGACATTCATAATGTCTTCATGTCGTGCTAAATGGTGGCCCTTCCAGACAGGCTTCCCAGATCACTAAGAGAATCCTGTTGCAATCAGAGATCTTCACATCAGTTGAATTTGTCTAGTTGTAATGAGTAAACATCAAGGTAACTCAAACCACTAAATTAAAACACTTTGAAAATGACTAGGCAACAACAGGGTTTAGAGAATTCTTACCTGGGGATTCTTACATAGAGAATCCCTTACGTAGAGACTCTTTCTTTCAACTTGCCGAGACATTTCACAAAGGAGAATTATAGATTATCATCAACTTCCATTTGGGGACTCAGAAATCCATTGTTACAGCCCGGCATGGTAGCTGGCGCACACCTGTAATCTCAGTACTTGGGAGACTGAGACAGGAGGATCATAGGTTTGAGGCCATCCTCAGCAACTTAGCAAGACCCTCAGCTACTTAGTGAGATCCTGCTTCAAAATTAGAAAACAAAAAATAGGGCTGGGGGTGTAGCTCAGAGAGGTAAAATGTCCCTGGGTTCAATCCCCAGCAACACACACACACACACACACACACACCAAAAAAAGGAAAGAAAAAAGAAAAAAAATCCATCATTACCAAACAATTGGTATGGTGCATTTATTCAACCACAGGAGGTGAGGGCCATATCATAATGGATGGATAACTCCAAATAAGAAATAGTGCCTACCCTGAAGGGACTGTGTCTATGAGGACATAATCCGGTGGCATAGACTAGAAGTTATACAAACAGGTTCGGGCTAGGATGGCCTGTGAGTGCTAAGTTTGACAGTGATTTGTAGGTGATTATGGCCGGGTTTCTAGAGGTGAGTGGTGTGCAGGGTGGAGTAGAGGCAGGGAGGCCGGTTAGGCATTGAGGCCAGTCACCTTCATGGAGGGGACCTTCACTGTCCTCACAGCCTCATCACACACCTTCTCCTCCTCCCCCTCCCATGGAATCCAGGCTTTCCCGCCACCCCGTGGCCAAAACACTCCATTCCACAAATGAACTCCTGCTGACCAAAGCCCAGCAGACGCTTCCTCAGCTTTAGCTTGTGGGACCTCGCGAGTCCACGGGCGTGGTTGACATTAGCTCTAGCTGGAAAGGTCTTTCTGGAACACCATCTCCCGCTGGTGTGTCTCCTCTTCTTGGGCCGCTGCTCTGTTTCAGGCTTTCCATCCACCTGCCCACTGGTAAGCCCTGGTGGCCTGCAGCCTCATCCTTACCCCACTTCTAATCTGAAACACACCCTGGAAATGTCTTGCTTTCTTGCAACTACTACAGCTAAACTCCCTCCTCTCTAGAGAATCTGTTAGTAAATAGAGCCTGAAAATGGGGAACTCTCTGAGGGATATTTTATCACTACAGTTGGTGTTGGCATTGAATTGTAATTCATCTCAATCTATTTTAGGATGAAGACTTGGGGTCAGATAAGTAAGGCCCACTTGACCCTTGTTATAGCTGTGTTGAGGCCTATTGGTGGCCCATGGTTGGGTGGCCCATGGATGGGATTGAGTGGTGCAGATGAGATACCAAAGCGACTGTCTCATCTCCTGGGTGACTTTTTGCTGAGTGAAGTCTTTTAAATCACCATCACTGGCCCCTTGAGAGATATTCTGCTTCTCTCTCATCTCTGGGTGATTTGTTGATTAAAATTAGAAGGGAGGCTCCCAGGGACTGGAGTCTTTTACTCTGTTCCTCTATGAGAAACATCACCAGAATCCAATCAGAGAGAATTTTAAGACATTTGTGCTGAAGTTGAAGAATTGAACAAAGAAAGATGTCCGTCCAGATTTGAGCTTCCGTGTTCACATTCAGCCGATCCGTAGTTGGTTGATTATGTCCCAAAACTTTACATCATTTATGGTGAACTGCCAAACCATGGGCCCCCAAATGCATTTGAGTCTTTTGGCTTCAGTAAGAAGTTTATATAAGATTTGAAGCTGATAAATCCTACAGTAACCTCTTCTAAATTCCATTAACCCAGGGCCTCAGCAGTTTAGCCAAAGTTTTTGTTATTATCTTCCCTGCCTCAACAAACCAGGAACATGTGTGTGCAGCCTACATTCACCCAAACAAGAAACAGAAAGAAGTGCTCACTCATGCCACGTGGACTTATGACTTCCCACTTGGTGCCAAGCACTTTTCTAAGTCCCGAAGAAAGAGCGAGGAACATATTACAACTCCAGCCCCTTGACCCTACCAACATAATAAGTCTCCTTCCATTCTCCTTTTTCTATTTTTTTCTTTAACAAAACATTCAGTATGTACCTGTGCTTGCCACAAAAACACAAAGGTGAATAAAATTGGCCCCATCTTTCCCCTCTGTATTAGTCAGCTTTTTGTTACCATAACAAAAAAACCTGAGACATGGTAACTTTATCTAAAACAAGGTTTCCATAGCTCACAGTTCTGTGAGTATAAACAGCAGAGTGCAGGTGCTGTGCCAAGAGCTGCCCTTGGGCTGCATCCCCTCATGGCTGATAGCAATGGCAGGGGTGTGTGCAGAAAGATTGCAGCTGCAGGCAGGAAGCAGAGATCCTTTGATAGCAACCCTCTCCTGAGACACACTTAGAGGTTGCAGGAGAAAAACCTTTGTCTGGTTCAGAGGTTTTATGTCCCCCAAAGACCTAAGAACCTCCCACTAGGCCCCACCTCTTAAAGGTTCCGCCACCCTGAGGACCAAGCCTCCACTCACACAAACCTTTGGAGGAACACGATTAAATCATATCCAAACCATAGCACCCTCACTACTCGTGTTGAAGCAAGAGTCTTGGGTTCGGCGCCTTAGTTTTTATCAAGAAGGTGCAAGCCTTAATCCTATTTGGTTGGCTTTGAAACACATGGCCTGGCTCTCAGCAACCCACGTCTAACCTCATTCTACACCACTCAGCTCTGTTACTTTTCTTTCTATTATGATCCAAAGTCTTACTATTGGTTTCCAAACTTTCTTTAAAACAGAACATTTTTCTTCTAAGGATATTTGATTTGGAAACAAAATATATTGAATAGACTATTTTGAAGGTACTCTGTTTCTATCTAAAATAAGGTGGGATGCTCACTGCCTCCCTAGCTCTCTTGCTTTCTCCAGAACCCTGAGAGAATTCTACTAAGACTGCTGTGAACACCCCTGTACTAAGGCCTGCTGATTTACACTGTGAAATGGCCCTGGAGCTCAGCCTCCAGGGACCCAGCCTCTGGGGACCCAGGCTCCGGGGACCCAGCCTCCAGGCTGAGTGATAACTCCAGGGCTGAGCTGACAGGCAATCTGGCCCTCACGATAACCATCTCTGTTGTTATTTTCTTTATATTTTTAAACGGGCTGCCTACCTTGCTCAGAATGGATGGACAAAATCACACATCCTCAGGTCCATCTGGCACCCCATAGTGTGTCCCAGGGGACTGCAAAGTGGTAGAAACTAAGACTCAATTTAGAAAGGACAGGAAGTGGGGTGCCATGCCACTACTGAAGTAGCTTTCCAATTCTTAGGACTCCGAGTTTCTTTTCCTCTTCAGTGCATGTGCGGAGAACCCCTCACCCCACGTCATATCACCAGCAGGTTCTTACCCCGCAGTTCAGAAAGAATAAAACACCGGGCAAGCAGGTCAGTTCTCAGATGCGTGCGAAGAAGCTTGGAAAGAGGGTAGCTTGGGCACAGATTGCAGAGAATAAAAATCTGGCTGACTCAGTGTTTGTGTTTCAGAGGAGAGAGAGGGAGAGGGAAGGAGAGAGAAAGAGAGAGGGAGAGAGAGAGAGAAAGAGAGAGAGAGAGAGAGTTTCTAATTCAGACATGCGGCATAATTTCACCATCTGCTGGAGCGAGTCTCCATGAAACAAAACCCTGCAGTCCCGTCTTCTCCCGCCCCTGCCGCATCTCCACCTCGCTGCTAGGAGAGGCTTTCTAGAACTGGAAAGTTTTGAAAAGCTGTTGGTTTCTACCAGCATCACCTCCTGTGCCCCAAATCTTTCCCAAAATGTAGAGGAAAAGGAGGGCAAGGCAGCTGGGTTTTGCGGTTGCTTGCTTGTCTTTAGGAACACTCTTCTTTTCCTGAATGTAAAGCAGCCCATTTGGCAACGGCGATCCTGGCGAGGGTGTGGGATGGACACAGGACCCCTTACACACCCCGTACGGCTATATATTGATTGGTGCCAATGCTTTGGAAAACCAGTTTGATGCTATCTTTTAATAATTAACTGACTGATTATGATTGTGTATATATTGGATGTAATGTGATGTTATGATATTTGTATAAATGGGGAATGATTAAATCAAGCGAATTAACATATCATCACTCTTAAATATTGATTCTTTGTGGTAAGAACACTTACAATTCCATCTCAGCAATTTTCAAGAATATATTGAATACACATTGTCATTAACTGTGAAGTCACCAGGCTGCACAGTATCCTAGTCCCCCTATCTAACTGAAACTTCGTTCCTTTGACCAACATCTCCTCATTTCCCCTGTCCCCAGCCATTGAAACTCTCCGCTTCTATGGATTTGATTTTGTATAGGAGTGAGATCACGCAGTATTTGTCTTTCTGTGTTTGGGTTATTTCACTTAACATAATTATCTCTAGTTTCATCGATGTCCCATTTTTTTTTTGGCTGAATAGTACAGTATTCCATTGTGTAAACATATCACATTTTTTTAAGCCGTTCATCAGTTGATGGGCACCAGGGTTGTTTCCATCTCTTGTGAAGAGTGCTGCAGTGAACCTGGGAGTCCAGATGTGTCTTCAACAGACAATTTCATTTCCTTTGGATACAGACCCAGAAGTAGTATTGGTAGTCCTATTTTTAGTTTTTTTGGGGGAAACGTCCACGCCATAATGGCTGTACTAATTAACATTCCCACTAGCAGTGTATAAGGGTTCCCTTTCTCTTGATCCTCGCCAACAGTGAATCTTTTATCTTTCTGATAAGAGCCATTCTGACAGGTGTGAGTTAGTTTTAATTTGCAATTTCCCTACAGGTTAGTGATGTGGGGCAGCTTTTCATGTATCTGTTGATGGGATGGCATCAAAGTAAAAAGCTTCTGCACAGCAAAGGAAACAATTAACAGAGTAAAGAGAGAATCTACGGATCAGAAGAAAGTATTTGCAAACCACATGTCTGATAAAGGGTTAATATCCAAAATCTATAAGGAACTCAAACAGCTGAATTGCAAGAAAGCAATTAACCCAACTTAAAAAAAAATGGGCAAAGGATCTGAATAGATATTTCTCAACAGAAAACAAATAAATTATCTTATTTTTTTTAGAGCACTGGGGATTGAACCCAGGGACATTCTACCTCCAAGCTACACCCCCAGCCCTATTTTTTATTCTTTACTTTGAAACAGGGTCTCACAAGGTTGTGAAGGGCCTCACTAAGTCGCTGAGGCTGGCTGCGAACCTGAGATCCTCCTGTCTCAGCCTCCCAAGTACTGGGATTACAAACGTGCGCCACCACGCCCAGCTTGATCCTATCTTTTAAAGTTAAACTTTCACATACACACTATGAAAAGCATTTTTAGTCCAGCATTTATACCCAAGAGGAACTGTTATACAGAAGGCTCTGGGAGCTATGTACCAGGATATTTATAGCAGCGCTGTTTATAACAGCAAAAGCCCAGAACTAACCTAAACACTAACTACAGAATAAATGGTAATATATTCACCAGTGGAATATTATATTGTCATCAAAATAAAAGCAATAGTGGCATGCATCAGTATGGATGAATCTTAGTAATACAATATCAAGCAAAAAAAGTAAGACTCCAAAGGTACAGCATGCTATGTTCTGTAAAAACCGAAAGCCGCCGGGCATGGTGGCACAAGCCTGTAATTCCAGTATGTGAGAGGCCGTGAGGATCAGGAGGATCAAAAGTTCAAGGACAGCCTCGGCAATGTAGGGAGACTCAGCAATCTAATGAGATCCTGTTTCAAAACAGAAAATAAAAAGAGCTTGGGGTGTAGCTTAGAGGTAGAATGCCCCTGGGTTCAATCCCTAGTAACACACACACACACACACACACACACACACACACACACACACAT
>PVJS01021547.1:0-31384 GCA_004027185.1 Glis glis
ACACACACACACACACACACACACACACACACACTTCAACCAATAACAGAAATTCTTAGATATGACACTAAAAGCACAATCCACTTTGTTTAAAATGACATATTGGACTTCATCAAAATAAAAAACTTTTGTTCTGCCAAGGGCATTGTTAAAGAGAATGGAAAAGACAAGCTATGGTCTAGAAAAATGTATCTGCACATATCTGTGACTTTCATTCAGGATTACATAAAAAACTCCTAAAATTCAAAAATAAGAAATAACAATTTTAAAATGAGCAAAATATTTCAACCCCCTTTTTTTTTCTTGGTTTGTTTTTGTGGTGCTTGGTTGAGCATAGGGCCTCTCGCATGCCAGGCAAGTGCTCTATCACTGAGCTATATCCTGGGCCCCCAACAAACACTTTTATGTATTAGTATTAGTATTATTTTGTGTGGTGCTGGGGATTGAACCCAGGGGCATTCTACCTCCAAGCTACATCCCCAGCTCATTTTATTTTTATTTGGAAACAGGGTCTCACCAAGTTGCTGAGAGCCTCACCAAGTTGTTGAGGCTAGCTTCAAACCTGAGATCCTCCTGTCTTAGCGTCCCAAGTACTGGGATTACAGGCGTGCGCCACCACACCTGGCTAATAAACACTTCAAAAAAGAAGACATACAAATGACAAACAAGCATATAAAAAGGTGCTCAATGTTGTTAGTTATGAGGTGGTGCAAATTAAAACCACAATGAGATGCTGCCACATACCTATCAGAATGACTTTCTAAAACTAATACTACCAAGTCAGGGCAAAGATGGTGAGCAAATGGTTGAAATGCAACATTTTCACCCACTTTGGAAAAGTTTGGAAGTTTCTTATAAAAGTAAGCATATACTTACCATATGACTCAGCAATCTTACTCCTAAAAATGAACAATTATGTTCACATAAAAAATGCATATGAATGTTTTTAGCAAGCTTTATTCAAAATTACCAAAAACTAGAAACAACCCAATGTCCTTCAACTGGTGAACAGATAAACAAATTGGGATACATCCATACACTGGAATACCATTCAGCAATAAAAAGGAATAAATTATTAATGCACAAAACAAAATAGATGAATTTCAAATGCACTATGCTAAATGAAAGAAGCCGTACTCATAAAACTACAATATATGCTATAATTTCATTTATATAGTATTCTAGAAAAAACAAAACTGTCTTTTGAAGAGGGCATGACTACAATGGGACAACACAAGGAAGTATTTTTGGAGAGAAATATGATGTATCCTGCTTATAGCAGTAGTAAATCTATACATTTATCAAAAATCAGAACTGTAAACCAAAAATGAATTTTCCTATATATTAAAAATAATTTTAGCCGGGCGTGGTGGCGCACGCTTGTAATCCCAGTACTTTGGGAGGTGGAGACCGGAGGATCTGGGTTCGCGGCCAACCTCAGCACGCATACGCGCGCGCACTCGTTCTCTCTCTCTCTCTCTCTCTCTCTCTCTCTCTCTCTCTCTCTCCCCCTAGTGAGGCCCTCCGCAACTTCGTGAGACCCAGTTTCAAAAATAAAAGCATAAAAAAAAAAATAGGGCCAGGGGTGTAGCGTGGAGGTAGAGCGCCCCTGCGTTCAATCCCCGGTACCGCAAAAAAAAAATTTTTTTTAAATAATCTAAGGTGATTTAAAAAGAGAGAGGCAATATAGAAAATCAAAAATCATAGAATTAGCCAGGCGTGGTGGCGCACACTTTTAATCCCAGTACTTGGGAGGCTGAGACAGGAGGATCGCAGGTTCACAGCCAGGTTCAGCAACTTAGTGAGCCCTCGGCAACTTAGTGAGACCTGTTTCAAAATAATGAATACAAAACAGGACTGGGGGTGTAGCTCAGAGGTACAATGCCCCTGAGTTCAATCCTCAGTACCACAGAAAGAAAAAAAATCATAAAATTATAAACAAAAATGAATTTTTTGTATATTAAAAATAATTTTTAAAAATACTCTAAGGAAATTTAAAAAGAGAAAGGCAATTAACAATAACAACAATGATAAGGTCTAACAATAATAATATTAGGACAGTTTAAAAATTCTGGAACAAGAACAAGTCATAAAAAGGGGGCACTAAACCAGGCATGGTGGCACACACCTGTAATCCCAGTACTTGGGAGGCTAAGACAAGAGGATCACAGATTCGAGGACAGTCTCAGCAAGTAGTGAGATTCTCATCAACCTAACAAGACCCTGTTTCAAACTAAAAATAAAAATAGGGCTGGAGGTGTAGCTCAGAGGTAGAACACCCCTGGGTTCAATCCCCAGTGCCACAGGAAGAAAAAAAAAACTGGCTTAATTAGCAATTTTAGCCAGGTGTGGTGGCACACACCTGTAATCCCAATACTTGGAAGGCTGAGACAGGAGGATCACAGGTTCGAGGCCAGCCTCAGCACCTTAGTAAGACCCTGTTTCCACATAAAAAATAAAAAAAATGGGCCGGGTGTGGTGGCACATGCTTGTAATCCTAGTACTTGGGAGGCTGAGACCGGAGGATCCGGGTTCGCGGCCAGCCTCAGCTACTTAATGAGGCCCTCCGCAACTTCGTGAGACCCAGTTTCAAAATAAAGGATAAAAAGTAGGGCCAGGGGTGTAGCTCGAGGTAGAATGCCCCTGGGTTCCATCCCCGATACCACAAAAAAAAAAAAATGAGACTTGGGGTGTAGCTCAGAGATAGAATGCCCCTGGGTGCTGCCTTAGATACCAAAGAAAAGGGAGGGTACTAAGTTGGGGGTGTGTTTCAAAGGCAAGACAGAAATTTAATAATCCAAATTAATGACTAATGTCAGTTAAATGAAAATGCAGAACTGCATATAAAGGATGCTTTTGATCCTGATTTGTATTGGAGTCTGAGACATAAATCATAACTTTATAAATCATATATTTAAAGTTTTAATATTTTGATAGCTATATATACATATATATATTTGGGGAGTGGAGTGGGGATTGAACCCAGAGGCATTCTACCTCTGAGCTACACCCCCAGCCCTTTTTATCTTGAAACAGAGGCTTGCTTGGTTGCTGAGGCTGGTCCTGAACCTGCCATACTCCTGTCTTAGCCTCCAAAATACTGGGATTAGAGGTGTGCGCCACCATGCCTGGCTGATAACTATATATTATATAATCAGTTTCATTTGTTATGCTAAGTATTTTATTTTATACCTTTAAAATACCTTAAATGATTTAACATATGCATAAAATATTATCCTGATAGTATTCACAGGTTTCTCTAGACTACCAAAGTGGTCCATGACAGCTAAAAGGTTAACAATTCCTGCTCTAAATTATTCTGTCCTCTTCTTAACAAAGCTCCTCTTTCTCCAGGGCCTCTAATACTCTTCATACATCCATGAACTGTCATCCTCCTCATGATTATATAATAGCTTACAACCAAGAGAGAAAAATGCACACCCTTTTTTTTATGTTCACTAGATAGTAAAGTCCATATTGAATTAAATCAATGTCCCATCTAGTCATAGACTATATATATAGTCTCTCTTCATATATATATATTTTATTATTTTATTTCACATATATTACATATTATATATAATATATTTACAATATATAATTTATAATATATTTATATAATATATATTTATTTATATATTTATAATATATTATATATTAATTTTTATATATTTTATATCATATGTATTTATATATCATAATATATATTTCATACAGAAAAAATATATATATATTTAGAGAGAGAGATCTGTGATCCTCCTGTCTGAGCCTCCCATATACTGGGATTACAGGCATGTGCCATTGCGCTAGCATGTTACTCATTTAAAAAGTAAAAAACAAGCCGGGCGTGGTGGCACACACTTGTAATCCCAGTACTTGGGAGGCTCAGCCAGGAGGATCGCAGGTTCGCAGCTAGCCTCAGCTACTTAGTGAGGCCCTCCGCAACTTAGGGAAACCGTTTCAAAATAAAGAATAAAAATAGGGCTGGGGGTGTAGCTCAGACGTAGAATGCCCCTGGGTTCAATCCCCAGTATTGCAAAAAAATAAAAAAATAAAAAAGAAGAAGTAAAAAACAGAAGATCTTAAAACAAAAACAACAAGGCTAGATCTCAAGGGTTTCTACAGTAATTATGGCCTCTGGTTCCTTGGGTTACCAAATGAGACACAGCAGTCATTTAAGTCATAGAAACACCTACATACTGGAGGGGACTGATGGGATCTAAACCAAGAGCAGCAAATTCAACTGTGGATAAAGACCACTGGAGACCAAAAAGAGAAAAAGAAAAAGACTTTTGTGATCTAGAGATGATCTGGTGAGAACTATGGAAAAAAAAGAAAAGTAAATATTATAAGAGTAAATATTACAAAAGTACTTTCATTATAAAGGCATCATTTCCTTCCCATCAATGTACTACTTTAAAAAAATTTTAGTAGAAACATACTTTTACAACAGAAATCAAGAGACAAATAGAATTTGCTTTACACACACACACACACACACACACACACACACACACACACACACAGAGTATTTTGTTGTTGCTACTGTTTTGTAGTGCTAGCGACCAGATCCAGAGGCACTATACCACTTAGCTACATGCCCAGTCCTTTTTATTTTTTGAGACAGGGTCTCTCTAAGTTGCCCAGCCTAACCTCAAACTTGTGATCCTCCTGCTTCAGCCCCCAAGTAGCTAGGATTAGAGATGTGCACCGCCACCCCCAGCAGCTTTTCCATATTTCCTTACCATTACTTGATGTCCAAATGAAATGTTGCTGTAGGAAATAATTCATTTTTATATGCATAAATATCATTTAAAAAATATATAGTACATTCAATTGATAATAATTGCCATACCTCTACCAACACAACATCTTGGGAATTTTTTACTATAAGCAGTCAAAATTATAAATCTATTGATTATTTTTCTGATTACAAAGTTACAGAAAACTTGCAAAATACAAAAAAAAATTTCCCATAAGCTTACCAACATAAGTAGCCATTTTATTTCTTCTACAGATAATATCTTACTTATTAGTAAAATGCTATTTATCAATTCTTATTAACCATATTCTTTGAGCTATTCAGCTAAGAGCTTTACAAATACTATTTCATTTTATCCTTACAACAATCCTATTAAGGTAGTAGACAAATATTACCATCTTGCAGCTGTAGCAACTAGTGTTTAAAGAGGTTAAAAAGCATGCCTATGGTCACAGAGATAAGTGGCAGAAGCTGAATCCAGCATCCTTGATCACTACACTATACCACCATTAATGTATTATTCTCCTTGTTCCCAAGTAATTTTCTGTATCATAAAATTATAAATATAATTTGAGATGGCTAATAGAATGTTACTATATAATAATTTACTTAATTACTCCTCTATCAGATCAGAGATAGATTATTTCTATATAGTATTCAGAACAGTCTGGTTTATTCATACAGAAAACAAACAAACAAAAAACCTAGGGCTGCAATTGTAGCTCAGTGGTAAAGCACTTTCCTAGCAAGCACAAGGCCGTGGGTTCCATCCCCAGTACTGCAAAAAAAAAAAAAAAAAAACTAGGTACATGTAAGATTTGTTTGATTACTTCTAAATTTAAATTAAAATAATTCAACTTACTCTTTTACTGAGGCAAATAACTGGCCACATACTGCAACCTAATGTGCAGCAGCAACAAAGGCAGCCACAAAGTAGCCAACGTACATTAACAGGAAGGTTCTTCTTAAGACAACTGTTAACTCTGTTGATGCTGGCTTTAAATTCTTCAGGAGCTACCTAAAGAAAAATTTCAAGAAATAATAACATTGAAATATTAATGTCAATACACATATCTCATTAGCATTCTTTTTTTTTCTAATTTGCTGGGGAAAATTTTAGTTTGAGACATATAAACAGTTGATAAATTGATATACTCACTTTTCCAGTTAATGATGAAGGGAATTCTGATTCAAATTTGTTGCTCAGTCCAAATCTATTTCAAAATAATAAGAAAAAATGTTATTATATATCATTGTTATAAAAAATGTAAACCTGTATTTAAACAAGAAGTCTTGTTTAAAATTTAACTCTCAAATCTTCTGGCTACCAAATCAAAAGCCCATAGCATAAAACAGGGCAGTATTTGTGTTCTTAATTTTAAAAAAATAAAAAGCTTTATGTGTACTCGATAAATATAGATGCCTAGACAACACTTGCCCTTGAGTTGCACATCAATATATAACATTGTACATTACAATGAAAATTTGTAACTTAAGGGTATTATATATATATATAATATTATATATAAATACATATAAATATATACATATATAAGTATATATAAATACATATATATATCTTTGTAACCTTTATACTGTAAATAAAAATTTGCTTTAAAAAAATGTAAACATTTAACTTAATCAAAGATCAGGTAAATGGAATATAGATTCACATACAGAGGAAGTTGAGATAATGAAAGTGTGAGACCCAGAATCATTGTAATAAGCAATTTATGAAATGGAACAAGCAAGTATTTTAGCCATTGAATCAAAACTAGCTGAATGTTAACTAATCAGAGGTTATATAAACAAAAGAATAGATGGTTCATTAAGTTTGAGCTGCCACTTATACCTTAAAAATTTCAAAATAAGCTGGCTGGGTGTGGCACACGCCTGTAAATACCAGAACTTGGGAGGCTGAGACAGAAGGATCACAGGTTCAAAACCAGCCTCAGCAATTTAGGCTGTTAGCAACTTAGTGAGATCCTGTTTCAAAATAAAAAATAAAACAGGGCTGGGGCTATAGCTCAGAGACTGAATGCCCCTGGGTTCAATCACCAGTACCACACAAAAATTTTTTTCAATATTATCTTAATAAATAAGGTAAGCAAATTTTCTAGCTTTGAATGTTACTGGTAGAGATAAGCAACGGTTATGAATTTCAGTAGGTGTCCTTAGTAGACAAAAGTTGTAAGAAGAGAAGAGTAGGGAAGAAAAAGTAGAAGGGAAAAAATGAGAAAAATCTAAACAAAGAAAGTGGGGCTTGACAAAGTACTACCAAGAATTGTCTTAGGTGCTGTTTACTACCTATCTGATTGTCTGTGTTAGACAGCATGAAAGACAATGTAGACACTTGCTATATCACCTCTATTCCTATTACCAAAAAGACCTTTTCTTGAGAGAAAAAATATCATTGAACGTATATTGCATTACCTTCCCTCCCTTTCACTTTCTGATTTAGTTATATGTCTTCAGTTTGGGGGGAGGGTTGTTTTGTTTGGTTTTGGGTAGTGGGGATTGAATCCAGGGGCACTTTACCACTGAGCTACTTCTTTTGTTTTTTTTTTTTTTAATACCCCAGCCCTTTTTTTTTGAACTTTGTTTTGAGACAAAATCTCACCAAGCTGTCTAGGCTGGCCTCAAATTTATGACCCTCCTGCCTCGACCTCCCAGAGTCCTTGATATTACAGGCACGAACCACTGCAGCTGGCAGTCTTCTATATCTTTTTACATATATATACTTTTATTGGTGTACTATAGTCTCACATCATAAAGTAGTTCATAGTTCTACATATTTACCATCTTTCTCAGTGCATAAACCTATATGGCCTAAATGTTTCATATGTATTTTTCTTCTCCCTCCATGTATGATAGCACCGGTCTCTTTTCCTTCCTCAATGTCTGAAAAGAGTTCTTGATATTCACTGTCTTTACTTCAGCTCCCATTCATTCTGCAAACTACTACAATACAGACTTTCAAGTACATCTTTACTGATGAAACTGCTCTCATCTGAGCAGCTGAAAAACAATTCTTCAACAAGTCTTCTGTCACATAGTATGCCTTCTCTTAGCAAAGAGTATGAGCATCAGAATGTCTCTTTGGCAAAGGGCACACCAAATACCCCCTTCGCTATATCTTTCATCTTTGCCAAAGCTCTTTTCTAAATCAAGGTCAACGAAAGCAATACCACCAGGTAAAGTTTTAGTGAGATCATCACATTTTATTAAATAAAGAAAAACCTAACCAGGTGTAGTGGCACATGCCTGTAATACCAGTATTTGGGAGGCTGAGACAGGAGGTTCACAGGTTCAAAGCCAGCCTCAGCAATTCAGTGAGGCTTACATCAACTTAGCAAGACCCTACTTCCAAATAAAAAATTAAAAAATAGGACTAGGGGTGTAGTTCAGAGGTAGAATGCCCCTGGGTTCAATTCCCACCACCCCCCCCCAAAAGCCATACTGCATGTTTGATGATAACTACAAAATACTACCTTTAATGGTTTTGACTTGACATAAATCACTTAGTTTGGCAGGAGGGAGAGGTTGTTAGAATCAAAATGGGATGTATATTTCACTTTAAATTGACAGCACTGTAGATTACTCCTTAAACATGGTAAAAATAACTTTATTCTAGGATCAAGTACAATTGGCCTGGGACAGTATTGGAAAAGAAAATTTAATCCAATAAATTGATAATTTAATATGCCTGAATGAAGTGCAATGATTCCAACGTTGGGTAGAAAGTTGAACTCCCCTCAGATTCTAATAATCTAACATTCTACTAAGCTAAAAAGCTAGAATTAGCACTTAATTAAAAGGATATGATTCAAGGTGGGCAGTGTCTTAATTCAGTTACCTATAAAAATGAATAAAAATTTTTAAAATATTTTATGTTGGCAAGAAAATCTTAAGGTAGAAAATACTATGTATTGTCATTGAAGCTATAAATGGTTACCACCATTCCAGAAATTTATTTGACATTAAAAGTAGTTATATGTTTACCAGTGAATTCTCTTTTAGCAATGTAACCTAAAAAACAACTTGAATGTGGATACAAATGTATGCATATTTATTCACAAAAATATTTATTCATATTATAGGAATGGATAAGTAAATTATACTATCTCAATAACAGAATATTAAGCAACCACTAAAAATGAAATTTGCAAATAACATGAAAAGTACTATGATCTGAACTGTAAAAAAAACTTACAAATTGATAAGACTCTTCATCACTACAATTTGATATTATATAAAAAAGATCTTTAAAAATTCCTACCCTTTAACCCAGTAGTAACAGTAATTATTATTTGCAGTGCTGGGAATCAAACCCAGGTCCTTGCTCATGTTAGGCAAGTACTCTACCACTGGACTGTATCCCCAAGCCAGCTGACTCAGTAATTCTACTTCTAAAAATGTATCAGAAGAAAATAGATACAGTGGCAAAGATATATTAAGGAATAATCAAGTAGTATAGTCTACATTGTTATTTTGTGTGTGGGGGGGTATTAAAGATATTTAGTTTCATCTATTGCTTCATATTGTTTTTTAAAACAGACTTTTTTCAGTAATGGATAACTTGCTAAATAAATACTTTAAATGCATTTTTTTTTCTTTTTGTGGTGCTAGGAATTGAATCCAGGGGTATTCTGCCTCCAGGCTACACCCCCAGACCTATTTTATTTTTTAGTTTGAAACGGGGTCTTGCTAAGTTGCTGAGAGCCTCACTAAGTTGCTGAGGCTGGCCATGAACCTGCAATCCTTCTGTCTCAGCCTCCCAAGTACTGAGATTACATGGTGGCACATGCCTGGCTTAAATGCATTTTATAATAGGCAATATCATTACAATTTTTTTTCTATGTGAATCTTTTATTTAGTACTAACTCGGCACTTTATCATAAGTACATAGGGAAATTACGGTTCACTAATCAAGTTTTCTTGAATGCAATTCAATTATTTCCATAATTCAGGTTCATATAATCCCGTCCTTTTTACTTCAAATTTTAACTCTCCTTTTTCTTGTATCTCCTATTATATCTTTTAGAATTCAATACTGCACTATAATTTTGAGTTGATATGTGTTGACCTCGTGGTAAATTTTATCCTAAATACATAACTGCAAGTTTCTGACGGCTTTAACTTTTTTTAACCTTGGCTAAAAATATTTACTCAATGCTTATTTTCCCTGCTTCTGAGCTGCAATGCTAGAATTAACAGTAAAAAATTTAAATGACAGAAAGAGCTTTCAATTATATTACATTAATTTAACACATCAACCTGAAAAGATAGTACAGCTCAAAACTAGGTATACTAAAGAGATCCACCCATGACTCTGAAGCCTAACTAGGAGCTCCCTATATCTAGTTAGTTAGACCACAAATGAACATTTGCCTTAGGAACAGCTAATCCCTGGGCTGGCTAGTAGTACATGGGATGGCAGGGCCCAACCAACCAGGCTGCCCAACTTAGACAACTTTAACTCAATCAGATCTTCTCTCTCGAGGTATCTGAATACAAGACAAACAGTTGATAACATGGATAAAGCTGAAATACAGAGAACTGACTTAAAGTGAAGTCAAGATACAGTAAAGCCACGAATAATTGGAAGTCAAGAATAAATGGAAGCCAAAGTAAGCAGAAACTAAAAGGTGCAGGAAAAGAGTGGCCTGCCAGTTCACACTGCAGTAGGAGAAGCTGGAACTCAAAGAAGGTGAATCACTGTGACAGAGCACTAGAGAGGGGAACAGAGGACACATGGTACGGGGAAAATGACAGAGGAATTGGATCACCGGAGCAGCACTATATCTCAAACAATAATTTTCCAACCTCCTGAAGCCCACTGTACAATGGCAATGGTTCCCAGCCACTCATACAATAAACTTCCATTGCTTAAAGCCACTTGGTTCTATTTTTTTAAATCTAATAGAGTAATAGTTCATACTTTTTAAGAGCCTATAATGATTGTGGCAAATGATCCCAATATGTTTAATGAAAAATGTAGAAAACAAAATACTTTATTAGTATGTCTTAACTTTTAATAAAAATATTTACATACAAACAAAAAAATTAAATCCATCAAAATATTAGTGGTTGGTTAATCCTAAGTAATGAGATTATGGAAAACATTTCATTTTTTGTATTTTCATGTTTTCCACAATTTCTCTAATGTTCAAATCTAAACAAAGATTTCTAGAAAAAATAAAATTAAAATGACTAAGAATAAATACACCAAAATATTATAAGACCATTGCCTCATGGTGATTATAGGTGTTTCATTTTCTACTTCACTGAGAAACACAACTTCTCAATTTTCAAATAATCCCTATGTTTTTCTTTTGTTTCCCCCTATGCTGGGGATTGAACCCAGGGCTTCACATACATTAAGTAAGCACTCTACCTCTGAGCTACATCCCCAGCCCTTTTTATTGATTATTTTGAGACAAAGTCTCAGTAAATTTCCCAGGCTAGTCTGAACTAGCAAATCTCCTGCCTAGCCTCCCGAGTATCTGGGATTATAGGCACATACCACCATGCTCAGTGATTTTATGTTTGTCTTCATAATTAAAAAAATGATTAAAATCTGGTGGAAAACAGATGACTAAAGGGGTTTTGTTTTTAGGCTAGAATAAGGAAATATATGTGCACTCAACCTGCTGAGATTTAGAGATAATTCTATTAGTTTTAAAGAATCAAGTATTTTAAAGAAAATTTTAAAGAATACTTAAGTATATTATAAAGAACCTAAAAATTAAAGGGAAAAATAGTTTCTAATTCCACAACAGGAGAATCTTGTATTTGTAAGCTAGGAAAGACCAGAAGTATCATTTATTACAAATATTTTATTTCACAGATGAAGAAATTGATGCATAAGAGGCAAGTAACTTAAAGAGTCTCATGGCTATGCTGGGGGTGGTGGCACACGCTTGTAATCCCAGTACTTGGGAGGTTGAGACCAGAGGATCGCAGGTTCGCAGCCAGCCTCAGCTACTTAGTGAGGCCCTCCGCAACTTAGTGAGACCCTGTTTCAAAATAAAGAATAAAAAATAGTTCTGGGGGTGTAGTTTGGAGGAAGAATGCCCCTGGGTTCAATCCCCAGTACTGCAAAAAAAAAAAAGAGTCTCATGGCTAATCAATACATAGGATCTAGGCTAGGGTCTTACTCTTAAAATTAATAGCTTTCTCTATAAGAATGGAAAGTGTTTATCTACTTGAAATAGAACATTCTAAATTTAAATTATTTGGGAATGGGGAGACTTCTTTTTCTCAACAGAAATTATAAAATTAAAGCTAATACATAAAAATTGCTAACATTCTCATAGAATCTAGGAAGAAAATCTGTTTTTGAGCTATTCACATTTGTACCTAAAATCCCAAAATATGCATGAGTTTATTATAGTGCTTGTGTTAATGAATAATACAGAGAACACAAAACTTTGTTGCTTTAGTCCAATGAAATAAAAGAAGTAAGCAAAGAGCCTACAGCCAGACTTCCTAGCTGAAATCTTGACACTGTCATGTACTATACGTGCTATTTTGAGCAAGTTAGTTACCTTTTCTATAAGTTTCCCTACTTATACACCAGGGATAATATTGCCTAACTCATTAAATGAGTTCATATACATAAAGCACCAACAATACATGGCATAAGCTTATATATGCCTTAGCTGCTTTTATTATTAGAAAATAAATGTTTTATCATCCTTCTAGTAAAGTGGGTATATTATAATTTAATAATCACTATAGATAACTTGATAACCTAAAGGATGTTCAGATCTCACTGACTTTACAAATACCATAATGGCATACCAAATAAAAGAGCCAATGATCCAACTGACTAATGCTAACTGCAAAGATTTTCCAGATTTTTAGCAACTAAGCTCAGGATGTGGTATAGAGAAAATAGAACACAAAAGAGATGCTGTTTTCAAGAAAGTCATGTAATACTAAAGGGTTTATAGCTAATATGGGCAAGCATTTGGCCAGGAATCCAGGCAGACAAGACAAAAATTGAAAAGAACAAAAAAAATTACTGTGGTGAAGATGGAAAAATAACACAATACAGAGAGAGAATGCCTGACTTCTAAAATCCTGGTTTAGATAGCAACTAGAAATATTATTTTAGGAAAACATATCTCCCTTTTGGCTTTATTTGGCTCCAATAAGACAACAAACCTCTCAGAGTCATAGATGGCCCAAAGGTCAATGTTGTCCCCAAGTTTTTTTTTTTTATTGGTGTTTGTTTGGTTTGGTTTGGGTTTGTTTGTTTTATGGTACTAAGAATCAAACTGAGAGCCATGCACTCTACTACTGTGCATCCCCAGGCCTGTCCCAAAATTTTTAAGAAAAAAAAATTAGCAAGGATTTCTGAGTTCACTTCTTAGATATGACTGCTGCTATAAAACAAGAAAAGTTTAAAATTTTTGTTCTTGTCAAAAAAGTTAGAGTTTTTCTCTTTACAAGAGAAGTTTAACAAAAGTTTATGCTATGGCTCATGTCAAGTTCTGACAGAGGAAGCACTATGAAAAATGAAAAAGATAAATTAAAGGGATACAAATAGGGGAAAAGGAAATGAAATTATCTCTGTTTGCAGATGACCAGATTCTATACTTAGAAGACCCAAAAACTCAACCAGAACTCTTCTAGAACTGATATACAATTTCAGCAAAGTAGCCGGGTATAAAATCAACTTACAAATACCAATAGCTTTTCTATACATTAACCACAAATCCTCTAAGAAAGAAATCCAGAAAACAATTCCATTTGCAATAGCCTCAAAAAATTAAAATAAAATACTTAGGAATAAATCTAACCAAGGAAGTAAAAGATCTCTATGATCAAAATTATAGGACACTGAAGAAACTGAAGATCTGAGAAGATGGTAAGACCTCCCATGTTCTTAAATAGGCAGAATAAATATCAAAATGGTCATTCTACCAAAAGCAACCTACAGATTCAATGCAGTCTCTATCAAAATATCAATGGCATTCTTCAGTGCTTGAAATAACAGTCCTAAAATTCATATGGAAAAACAAAAGATCCAGAATAGCCAAAGCAATTCTGAGCAATAAGAACCATGCTGGAGGCACCACAATACCTGATTTCATACTACAGATCTATAGTAACAAAAACAACATGGTCTTAGCACAAAAACAGACACATAGACCAATGGAATAGAATAGAAGATACAGAAACAAATCGTCACACTTACAGCCAGTTGATTTTTGATGAAGTCAAAAACATACACTGGAGAAAAAACAGCCTTTTTCAACAAGTGGTGCTGGGAAAACTGGATATCCATATGTAGAAGAATAAAATTAGACCCCAATCTTTCAACCTACACAAGAGTCAGCTCAAGAAGGATCAAAGACTTAGAAATTAGACCAGAAACTGTGTAATTACTAGAAGAGGGATAGAACTAACTCTCCGATATATAGGCACTGGTAGAGACTTCCTCAATAAGACCCCAAAGCTCAGGAAATAAAACTGAGAATCAATAAATGGGCTCGGGAAATAAAACTGAGAATCAATAAATGGAATGGCAAAAAGTTGAAAAGTTTCTGCATAGCAAAGGAAATCACCAAGAGTCTGAAGAGAGACTTGGGAGAATGGGAGAAAAGCCAGTGACTCTGACTAAAAAACTTAAGACAAAAGGGAAAAAAAAACTAAAAAAAAATGGGCAATTGAACTGAATAGGTACTTTTCAAAAGAAGAAATACAAATGGCCAATAAGTATATGAAAAAAATGTTCAGCACCATTAGCAATCAGGGAAATGCAAACCAACATTACACTGAGATTCCATCTAAACTCCAGTTAAAATAGCAATCATCAAGAATACAAACAACAATAAATGCTGGTGAGGATACAGAAATAAGAAATCTTATATACTGTTGGTGAGACTGAAAATTAATACCACCACTATGGAGATCAGTATGGAGGTTCCTCAAAACATCAGGAATAGGAACATCCTATGATCCAGCTATACCACTCTTTGATATATTTTCAAAAGAACTGAAGTCAGAGTACTATAGTGATGTGTGTGGTGTGGTGGCACATGCCTGGAATCCCAGTACTTTCGAGGTTGAGACAGGAGGATAGAAGGTTTGAGGCCAGTCTCGGCAACTTAAGAGAGGCCCTCAGCAACTAGTGAGATCCTGCCAAAATTAAAAACAAAACAGGTTGAACTGGGGGTGTAGCTCTGAGGTAGAACGCCCCTCAGTTCAACCCCCAGTACCACAAAAAATACTACTACTACAGTGATACATGCATATCCATATTTATACCAGCACAATTAAAAAATAGCCAAATTATGGACCCAACCTAGGTGTCCATCAACTGATGAAGGGATAATGAAAATGCAGTATATATACACAATGGAATTTTACTCAGCCATAAAGAGCAACAGAATTATGTCATTTGCAGGAAAATGGATGGCACTAGAGAATATTATACTAAGTGAGATTAGCCAGTCTCAGAAAGGGTCCAGTGTTTTCTGTCATATGTGGAAGATAGACAATAAACAGGAAGCAAAAGTTACTTTACATTATTGAGAGTGACCAGTAGAATAGTTGAAAGAGACAGGGAAAGGGAGGGGATAAGGAAGGACTGATGAAAGAAGCAGTTCGAGTTATGCTGTGCCCATGTATGAAGGTATCACTACCAACCTCACTATTATGTATGGGGAAAGGTGGGTAACGGGATGAGACCTGAAGGAAAACACACCAAGACCTGTGTGCATGTTTGTCTGTATGACTTTGAACCTCACTAAGATGTGTAATTACAATACACTGACAAAAGTATTTTTTAAAAGGGTATGACACAGAATAAAGGGGAGGTGGATGAGTTGGAATTTTAAATAGGGAGAATAAGATTTATTAAAAAGATAACTGAGAAAGATTTGAAGATGATGAAGGACCTAGCTTCTGGATACCTGAGGGAAGTATTCCAGAAAGGGGATCCAGCCAGTGCGAAGACCCTGAGCCAGGAGTATGCCTGGAGTAATTCAGGGAACAGAAAGGAAGCCAGTGTGACTAAACTGGGTTAAGCAAGTGGAAGAGGAGTAGGAAAGAAGTCAGAGAAGTAAGCATGGGCCAGATTACCAACAGTCTTGTATGCCATTAAATGGGGAGCAATTGGAGGGCTGATACAGAAAAGAGATAAGATCTGATACATGTTTTTACAAGGATTACTATGGCAGATGTACCAAGAAGACTGTAAGAGGGAGAGGCAAAGGTGGCAACAGTGGAAAGTATTAAGTATAAGGCAGAAGAGAAACAATGGCAACTCACACCAGTAGTGTAAGTGGCAAAAAGTAGTCGGATTTTGAAGATAGAGACAATAGATTTCTTGACAGAATAAATGTAGAGAAAGACATTAGGATGTATCAAGAAGTTCTGGTCTAAACAAACAGGATGCTGGATCAGCTATCAACTGAGAATGTGAAGGCTGAAGTTGAAGCTGATTTGAGGAAAGATTAATTCAGTTGTGGATACTATGGATTCTGAGACACTCAACTTGTAACAAACCTAGATTCACAGAATATCATCTTTCATAGACAGGAGAAGACCTATGAACATATGGCTAGAAATTTCAGACTCAAACTGAACACATGGGTGATGCAGATGGTAGATGAAGCCAGCATTTACTTCCTAATGCTGAGCTCAATGGAATCAGATTTCTAGCTATTTGGGGAGGTTGTTATGGTTTGGATCTGGAATGTCCCCCATAGTCTCATGGTGAAAGCTTGATTGCAAATGCAGCAAAGTTCAGAGGTGGAGATTTTAGGCAATGCATCCTCTGACTTCATCAGTGGATTAATCCAATTGATGGGTTAATCCATTGATAGCTGAATGGACTATTGATAGGTGGGACCTAGTCAGAGGAAGTAGGTCACTGAGGGTGTGCCCTAAGAGGTTTATCTTCTCCCCAGCACCTTCTTTCTTTTCTCCTCCTCTCCTCTCTCTCCCTTCCCCTCTTCCTGGCTGCCATGAGCTGAGCAGCTTTCCTCCACCATACCCTCCCACAATGATGTACTGTCTCAGCTCAGGCCCAAAGAAACTAAGCCAGCTGACCGTGGACTCAAACCTTTGTAACCATGAGCCAAAATATATCTTTCCTTTTCTAAGTTGTTCTTGTCAGGTATTTTGGTCACAGCAATGAAAACCTAACACAGAAATGAAATCATAACTATGAAAGAAATTAACAAGATTTTGATGCTTATAAATCAAGCTTTAAATTTATCTGGCTGCCTCAATATATGTCTGAATATCAATGTGGTTCAAGGAGGAAGGGATGGAAATGAAAATGTACTCTGTTTACCCAGAAGATACAAACCCTTGGAGTTGGAAACATACATATAAATATATATGAGTCTTAATTAAATCATGTGTTAAATTACTCTATCATAAACTTCATTACTGCAGTCTTATAATATTCTAGTATTAGGATTTACTATCTTCAAATAAGATTATGTTTTTAATTATTAACAGAAAATTGCATATATTGTTAAAGTTATGTAAATGTATACTGACTAAAATTCACTGTATTAACTTCCGATGATATAGGAACTCAACTGATCTAAATCAACTACTTTAAATTATCTGCACCAGCCCAAAGAAAAACATGTTTGTATATCTAATTTACACATCTTAGAATATTCTTCATGCTTAAATCTTATGAGCAAAACAATGATGCTAAATTATGTTCATTTAATAAAAATATATAGTGGAATAGTTTTGGATATTGCCCATTTGTTTGAGATTTGGTCCCCTGAGTAGTGCTTGGGAGATGGTAGGAAGTTTAAGAGGTAGGTCCTAGTGTGAGATCTTCTAGTCATTGGGAGCATGCCCTTGAAGGGGACGGTGGGATTCTAGTTTCTCTCTTTTTGCTTTCCAGCCATGAGGTGAATGACTGTGCTCCACTTTGAGCTTTTATTATGATGTGCTGCCACAAGGCCAAAACAATGAGGTCAACCAACCATGGACTGAAACCTCTAAAACTGTGAGCCAAAATAAACATTTTCTTTTATAAGTTAATTGTCTTAGGTATTTCTCATAGTGATGGAAAGCTAGTATGATAGACTACCAAAAATATAAACTTCAAATTAATATTTATAATTGAATAGTTTAGAAAAGGCACACAAAAAAGGCTAGGTATGTAGGAATTCCAATGAATTAACCTAGGACTCCACTGTAACTACAAAGTAAGATGAAAAAGAATAAAACAAGGAACTCTCACAGAAAGTTCATTATATATAATTCACTTATCACTATATATATTCACTTCTTATCAAAAAGAAACAAAGGTAGTTAGTTAGTTAACCCCAAAGTCCAACCAACTCTACCCTAAGTAAACTTTTACTTACATCAAAATATAAGTTATAATTTGTAGAATGGCAGGACAGAAAAGAGCCTAAAAAGGAAAAAAAAAAATCCCAGGGTCTAAGTTGCTGAGAGTCTCGCTACACTGTTGAGGCTGTCCTCGAACTTGCGATTCTCCTGTCTCCGCCTCCTAAGTACTGGGATTACAGATGTGCACCACCACACCTAGCTTCTAATTCAGTTTTAAATGTAAAGTCTTTTTCCCAAAACCTAATGAACAAATGGCTGCCAAACGCTATACACATTATAACTTTATGAAGGTTCTCACTTCCCAATCTATGATGATATAGGAAAGCCCCTCTCTGCTTCTGGCACAAGCTGCTCTCTAGGCATACTAGCTGCCCTGTGGCAACAGAACAGGAAATACAGGTATGTCATCAAAGCAGTCCCCAATCAACTTAGTAAGGACAGCCCCAGTTCTCTTACCTCACCTTCCACAAAGCCAAAAACAACAAAATGAAGCACATACACCCAACAACTGGGGAATCAGATAACAAAAGTAGCCATTACTTTTTTCCATACTTCATAGGAAAGCTGTGAAATCTGATGGTTTATACCTACAACAGAATACCTCCTTTATCTAAAGACCACCACCCTAGCATAGGCCACTATCATGTCTCATCTAGATCATTACAATAAACTTCTAAAATTCACTCTGAACCCTTTACAAACCTCTATGGCCCCTACTGAATTCTCCAACATCATTTTAAGGAACTATCTCCTTTGTTCATTACATTCTAGTTATAAAACAAAAGTACCCTTTCAGTTCCTCAGGCGAGCCAAGCTTATTTTGGCTTAGAGACTTGGCACCTGCTATTCTCCAGTCCCAGGGTGCTCTTCACAGGACTCTTTCATCTTCCTAAATGTTATTCTCCCCAATCGCATTATTTTCAGTCACAACATCCTGTTGGTTTCCTTCACAGCAATTTTTCACACATAATTTGCTTATTTGTAACTTCCATGAGGGCAGGAACTGTGTGTGTTCTGTTCACAACTATGTTATATGAGGCCGGAACCTCATATAACACCTGGCATAAAATGGGAAATTAATAAATACTTGTTAAATTACTTATCAGGAAATCTGAAGAAGACAGCTGATATCAAGAACTAAGCAAAAATACTCTGCAAAAACGAAATATCGTAAAACCCAAGTACTAAAATTTAAGTACCTAATTTCGGCATTCAGAATAACTTCTTACTTTATACATAGTTCTAAGGCTGGTTGTTTCATTTCCAAGTACAGCAGATCAATTAGACAGAAGAAGGTAAACACAAAGCAACAGCCCATATGAAACTCAAATGAAAGTGCCATTTAGAGAATGTTCTCAAACCAACATACCTCAAGGCCTCTAAGACATAACTGTGTTCCCACCTGATAATATTTGATTTCTAACTGATTTCTTTAGTCAATCTGATAATTCTGATTTATGCTCAGGTTCTTGTTTTAAAGCAGGAAAGTATATGTCACATGTTAGATTAATTTCCAAAAAAACAGTAAAGATTAACCAAAAAATGTGCGTGTCAAGATGAACATCAAAATATAAGTTATAATTTGTAGAATGCTATTATGGGTCCAGGTCATTAGGTAAGTTACTTCTGACTCACACCTAACCTCTAAAATAGATATTATATACCCTTTTGCTAATGAGAAAACTGAAATTCAGAAAGGTTAATTTACCTATGATTATAGTAAGGAATTTAAACCAATATGCCTAACATCAAAAATACTTTCCAAGTGTGTCTGTTATGAGAATCACTCATGGACCTATTAAAATTAAGAATTTCTAGAACCCAGTGTAGTACCACATGCCCATAGTCCCAGCTATTCAGGAGGTTGAGATGAGAGATCACTGGACCCCAAGAGTTTGAGACCAGCCTGGGCAACACAGCAAGATCCTGTCTCTAAACAAATAAATAAATAAAAACAAAAATCTTTGACTCTTCCCCTAAAGATTCTGGTTGGGTGAAAAGTCACCAAAAAATCTTAAACAGAAGAAACTAGCATAAGGATACTTAAGAGCATCTATTGTTTCAAGTTACATTTAAAGTTTAACCTTATTGAGAATGAAATCTTAAATAGCTATATAGCAGATTAGAAACCTTAGCCAGCATAGACACTATAGAAAGTCAATTAAAAGACTCCTTTCTGAGCATATATTTGGTCTATCCTGGGCCTTTAACCTGTTAACAGTACAAATTCAAGTTGGAATTCAAGAGCAGCTCTCCAATTAAAAGTATATATATATATATTTTTTTTGCGGTACCGGGGATTGAACCCAGGGGCATTCTACCTCCGAGCTACACCCCTGGCCCTATTTTTTGTTCTTTATTTTGAAACCGGGTCTCACGAAGTTGCGGAGGGCCTCACTAAGTAGCTGAGGCTGGCCGCGAACCCAGATCCTCCGGTCTCAGCCTCCCAAGTACTGGGATTACAAGCATGCGCCACCACGCCCGGCTTTAACCGGCTTTAAAAGTATATTCTTTAGAGTAATATTATTCAAGGTAGTAGTGTTTAGAATTGTAGTATTTCATTATTTATTTGCCATCATAAATAATCACATATCATTTACTTTTCACTACTTAGTCTTTATATTCCACTTAGCCAGTCACATAAAATGTTAAGTATTAGTCAACTCCACATCTCTTGATAGGCAGAAATCCAATAACAAAACTTTTTGACATGAAACCCCATGTAAATTTCCAAATTCATACACAGTAACGCTTTGAAATCTCAGCTTGTTACCATATTTCTCATTTCTTTAAGAAATTTCACCCACCAAGAAGTTTTATTGGTTGGTCCAATTAAAATGTGTAGATTTTTTTCTTCATATAATCAAAGTTACAGTTAAAGCCATATCCGAAATCAAATTAATTCCCTATCAAATTATAAGGAATAAATCAAATTTCTGGGGTAAAATCTTTTAGTTTATTTCCTCACCTTTACCAAATTTCATTAAAAAATAAAAAGAGGAACCATTTATTTTCTCAAGGTGATGAGTTCTGTAAAATACTGTTTGCCTTCATTAGGAAGTGAGAAAAACAGTGATTTCTTTGGCAATTCTGACAAGGTCTAAAAATGTATGTGATTACCTCATTCATTTAGAGAATTATTTTAGGGTCCATAATATCCAAGATTCTACATTAAATAGTGGAGAAATAAAGACCAACAAACAAAATCCTTCCCTCAAAAAACTGTACAGCCTGTGGAGAAATATCATTAAGGTTTTCAAAAATCTCAAAACAGATTGGGCATTATGGTGCATATCTGTAATCCCACTACTTAGGAGGCTTAGGAAGGTGGATCGCATGTTCAATCACAAAATAAAATAAAAAGGGCTGGACATGTACCTCAGTGGTAGAGCACTTGTCTAGTATGCTTGGAGGCTCAAAACAAAAAATTTCATCTTTAAAAGCAGAATATAAGCCAAGTGTGGTGGTGCACACTTATAATCCCAGTACTTGGAAGGCTGAGACAGGAGGATTGCAGGTTTGAAGCCAGCCTTGGCAACTTAGTGAGGCCCTCCAAAATTTAGTGAGACCGTTTCCAAATAAGAAATTTTAAAAATTGGGCTGGGGTGTAGCTCAGAGGTAGAATGCCCCTGGGTTCAATCCCCAGTGCCACAAAAAAACAAAATAAAATATAATAAAATAAATTAAAATAATATAAAATAAAATAATATAAAAATGGAATATGCCTAGCACAGTACTGTGGCATGTGCCTATAGTCCCAGTACTAGGGAGGCTAAGGTAGAATTTTTTAAGCCCAGGAGTTCCAGACCAGCCTGAGCAACACAGTTAAGAACCAGTTCCCATAAAACTAATTAACTGATTAAAAACAAATAAATAAAAATGGAATACGCCTCATCTAGTATGCTGGGTGGGGGAAAGACATTTCTCAATTAGACCCCCAAAGCTCAGGAAATTAAAACAAGAATTAATAAACAGAATGGCATTAAACTAAAAAGCTTCTGCTCGTCAAAGGAAACCATAATGCCAGGTATGATGGCACACGCTTATCTCAGTACTTGGGAGGCTGAGACAGGAGGATCGCAGGTTCAAAGCCAGCCTCAGTAACATAGGGAGGCTCTCAGAAACCTAGTGAGGCTCTCAGAAACCTAGTGAGACCCTGTTTCCAAATAAAGAAATAAAATCAGGGTGGGCGCATAGCTTGGAGGTAGAATGCCTCTGGGCTCAATCTCCAGTACCAAAAAAAAAAAAAAAGGAAACCACTAAAAGTCTAAGGAGAGAGCCTACAGAATGAGAGATCTTTGCCAGCTATCTCTCCGATAGAGGACTAACTAATATCGAGAATATACAAAGTACTTAAAAGACTCAACACTAAAAATCAACCCAATCAAGAAATGGGCAATTGAACTAAACAGACACTTCATAGAAGAAGAGATACAAATGGCCAATAAACACATGAAAAAATGTTCAACAAAATTAGCAATCAAGGAGTTGTAAATCAAAACTACACTGAAATTCCATCTAACCCCAATCAGAATGGCAATCATCAAGAAGTCAAATAATAATAAATGCTGGCAAAGACGTGGGGAAATAGGAACTCTTCTACACTGTTGGTGGGATTGCAAATTAGTGCAGCTGCTATGGAAATCAGTGTGGAGATTCCTCAGAAAATTGGGAATGGATCCACCATATGATCTAGCTATAGCACTCCTGGGTTCTTTCCAAAGGGACTGTAATCAGAATATTATAGTGATATATGCATATCCATGTTTATACCAGCACAATTCACAATAACCTAATTATGGAACCAACCTAGGTGTCACAGATGAATGGATTACAAAATTATGGAATATACACACAATGGAATTCTACTCAGCAGTCAAGAACAAAATAACATCTTTTGCAGGAAAATGGATGAACCTGGAGAACATTATAGTAAGTGAGATAAGCCAGTCACAAAAGTGAAGGGTCATATGTTTTCTCACATACGCAGAAGCTAGGAAGTAATAGGAATACCAGAGGGACTTCACATAATGGAGGAGAAACTTCAGTGGAGCCAAGGAGCTGGTCTAGGGGCGGGGGAGGGGGGAGATCAATGAAGGAATCACTTCCATCAACATATACATATGTGAGAATACCAATGTCAATCTTAATACCCTGTATGGGGAAAACGGGAATGGGGAAAGAGCTAGGAGAAAGCCCACCAAGTATTGTATGCATGTATGTCACTATCACTATGAACTACAGTATGATGTGAGACTATAATGCACCAATAAAAGTATTTAAAAATAAATAAAAATAATTTAACTGAACCAGGCAGGGTGGCACATGTCTGTAATCCTAGTACTTGGGAGGCTGAGACAGGAGGATCCCAGGTTCAAGGCCAGCCTCTGCATCAGCAAGGTAGCAAGACTCTTAGCAAACTAGCAAGATCCTGTTTCAAAAACAAAAAATAGCCGGGTGTGGTGGCACATGCTTGTAATCCCAGTACTTGGGAGGCTGAGACAGGAGGTTCGCGGCCAGTCTCAGCTACTTAGTGAGGCCCTCCGCAACTTCGTGAGACCCGGTTTCAAAATAAAGGATAAAAAATAGGGCTGGGGGTGTAGCTGGGAGGTAGAACGCCCCTGGGTTCAATCCCCGGTACCACAAAAAAAATAAAGAAAGAAAGAATAAAAAATAGGACTGGGGGTGTAGCTCGGAGGTAGAAGCCCCTGGGTTCAATCCCTAAGACCTCAAAAATAAATAAATAAATAAATAAATAAATAAATAAATAAATGGGTAAATAAATAAATAAATGGGGCTGGGGGTATAGCTTGGAGGTAGAATGTCCCTGGGTTCAATCGCCAGTACCAACAAAAACAACAAAAAAAAGTTATTTAACTGAAATGATTCTGTGAAATGATTTGGGCAAATCATGTTCAGCTTCTTGCTAACCACAGAATCTAGTAGCAGTCTTGAGATCCTGATACATTTCAGAATGGACAATATTTTATTAACTCTACCATTTGAAAGGTCAATAAACACTAAAGTATTCTTGTCATGTCTTTTATGTAAAGATCATACTGCACCCCAAAATATGTGTTTCCAAACTTCTTCATTTCAAGTCACATTTCTAAATCTTCAATTTTCCACAGAATACCTAAGATGAAGATAAGTAAACAGTGGTGTCCCATGGCCATTCATAAAAACTGGTGCTGAAGGATGAGGAATTATTTGTGGAGAAGGTAAGAAGATTGATTATACTTCAGAAGATACATGAAGACATCATAATTTAGTGAAATTATTTGAAGAGAATAACACTGGAAACAAACCTCAGCAAAATAACTTGGCTCTACAACACGGATTAAGTTAAAGTATGCATACAGGCTGGGCATGGTGGTGCGTATTTGTAATCCCAGTACTTGGGAGACTAAGACAGGAAGATCGCAGGTTCAAAGCCAGCCTTGGCAACTTAGTGAGGCTCTCAGCAATCTAGTGAAACCCTGTTTCCAAATAAGAAATAAAATCAGGCTGGGGTGTAGCTTGGAGGTAGGTTCCATGCCTCTGGGTTCAATCCCCAGTGCCAAAGGGGGGAAAAAAAGAGTATACATATTCTAGGAAAGTTCCAAACTTGATTTTGAGATAGGGGAGGTATGAATTATGATGGGGGCCAATAATGCAGTAATAATGATAGCTTGACTAGGAAATACTGGTCTCAAATGACTTTTTAAATTCTAACTTTTAGATTAACACATCCCTTAGATTCTTATGAAAAATTAAAGTCTTCAATAAATGCTTAATAAATTTTACACAAATTTATTCTGAGAAATAACAAATTCCATAACCTAAAAATATTAATATGGTCAGTATTACCTAATAAGTTAGTCACTTTTTACCTCATTTCCATTACATGAGACGTCACCAAAAGGAAGAAAATCTACTTCAAATTGAATTGTCAGCTCAAGTCTTTTAAATAAATATTATTCAATAATAGAAATTTATAGTTCCTTCTCTTCCTTCCAATACCACTTTTCTTCGAAATATGCCACTATACAAGACTTCTCTGTTTCACTACACACAAATCTAATGATGAAGAAAAATACCACACTCAGGCAGAAGTATGTCAAGAAGTAATACTGATCATGACAGAAGTACAAAGTAAATCTGGAGACAGTATAAAAATACTTGTAGTAAAAACTATTTTAAAGCAGACTTTGTTTAGACAAATGAGACATTTTGTATCCTATGTCCCTAATATCTGATTATGCTCCAAAATTAAGCTATACATGCCTATGTGGTAGAAAATTAAAAGTAATTTACTTTTTCACATCACCACAATGACATGTCAATCATGTTATATGAGAATACAATTATTTCTAAAATAAAACAATGGTAATACTGGGATATATTAAAGTAGGAAAAAAGGAGAAATATTCAACTGCAAAGGTCTAATCAGAAGTTAACTCTATGAGAAACATACAGACAGATGTTTATCTTTCAGACTGACCTGGATTACAGATTATTCAGTTTGCACTATCATTTACTTTCAAATTGATAAGACTGCTCTGATCAGTTCCTTAGTTAAAGGAGGAGGAGGAGAGGGGGGTAAGCCTATAGTTTGTAGCTCTTTTAATTGCTCTTCCCATGTACATTTAAATGCAAGGAAAACTAAACATGCTCAACAGTTACAGTAACACATAGCACCAATTTCAAAAATATTTACAGGTGCTCACTGGGTTACACAATCTAGGATGCCTGAGAATTGTGCCTGGCAGTCATGCTGAAAAGTTTTATATTACTGCTACTACACACCACAAAACAGGCTTAAGTTTTAAGTACAAAAAGATTCTTATTCTCATTGAAATACTTCACACAGTAATTTAAGGCCACAGAAGTTGTTTAGCAATGGAAATATCAGTTACAGTAAATCACTCTTAGGTTTGAAAATGGCAGGTCTAATTTCTTAATACTGTATTTTATACCTATGTTTCTCAAAGTGGAAAACTTGCATCTGAGGAGGAAAATTAATAAAGGCTAGTATTTATTGAGCATAGTATTACTGTACAATGTGATTAATTCTTTGCATGTATTATCTCATTTAATCCTTAGTCTTAAAAGATAGGGAATTTAACTTTCCCCATGTGAACTGAAGAAACATAGATAAATAATTTACCAAAGAAGTAGTATAGGCAGGATTGAATCCAGAGCCTAGAACCAAGGTAACTAGGAGAAGAGAGAACAATCTAGGAAGATTACAGAAATATTAACTCCCAATGTAGAGAGGTATACTGTTTACTGGTGGCAAATAGTTTCTCCCTATATCCTGAAATAATGGTTTTCAATTCTGGATACACATAAAAGTCTCCTATGGGACTTCTTTTCCTCAACTACTCATGCATAGGACACTTGCTCAGATAACTTGGTCTTCAATTGGCCTGGGGAGGTACAAGGAAGGAATTTTTTTTTAAAAGCTCCCCATGTAACTCTAATGGGCAGATAAGACTGAAAATCACTAATAATTCAGCTGGGCATGGTGGCCCACACCAGTAATCCCAGTACTGGGGAGGCTGAAACAGGAGGATTACAAATTCGAGGCTAGGATCAGCAATTTAGCGAGGCCCTCAGCAACTTAGTGAGACCCTGTTTCAAAATTAAAAAATAGGGCTGGGGGTATAGGTCAGAGGTAGAATGCCACTAGGTTCAATCCTCAATACCACAAAAACAAACAAACAAAACCACTAATAATATTTTCCATCCTATTAACCTCTGTAAGTAGCCAACTACAACCAAATTTACTGATCACCTATTTAGTTCTAAGCGCTTTGCCTACTATATTTCCCATTAATCGAACAAAGTGCTTAGCTTTTCTTCTTACACAGAGGAAGCATTACTATATTTGCACCTTTTTAATTTTTGCAGGGCTGGGGATACATCCTAGGGCCTCACCCATGCTAGGCAAGAGCTCTACGACTGAGCTATATCCCCTGGCTTAATTGAACTTTTTTAAATAAAAATTTGCCAGCTTTTCTTTGATATCAGAAAGGCAGGAGAAAGAACAGACACGTAGCATAAAAAGTTTGGAAGGTAGCCAGGCGTGGTGGCACAGGCCTGTAATCCTAGTACTTGGAAGGCTGAGACAGGAGGATAGCAGGTTGAAGGACAGCCTCAACAACTTAGCGAGACCCTGTTTACAAATAAAAAATAAAATAGGGCTGGGAGTATAGCTCAGAGATAGAAGGCCTCTGGTTTCCACCCCCAGTACCACCAAAAAAAAAAAAGTTTGGAAGGAGCCAGATGTGGTAGGTTCATGCCTATAATCCCAGTACTTGGGAGGCTGAGACAGGTGGATCACAGGTTTGAGGACAGCCTCAGCAAGTAGAGACTCTCATCAACCGAGTGAGACCCCATTTCAAAAATAAAAATAAACTGGATGTGGTGGCGCACGCTTGTAATCCTAGTACTTGGGAGGCTGAGACAGGAGGATTGCAGGTTTGCGGCTAGCCTCAGCTCTTAGTGAGGCCCTCCTCAACTTAGTGAGACCCTATTTCAAAATAAAGAATAAAAAACAGGGCTGGGGTGTGCCTCAGAGGTAGAATGCCCCTGGGTCCAATCCCCAGTACTGCAAAAATAAATAAATAAAATAAAAATAAAAATAAAATAGGGCTGGAGGTATAGCTTGGAGGTATAATGCCCCTGGGTTCAATCCCCAGTACCACAAAAAAAGAAAAAAAAGTTTGGAAATCTCTTCTTTAAGCAATCACTTACTCCTTAGGTTTAAAACAAGGCACACAAAAAAAAAAGAGTCCTAGGAGTCAAACTAAAAATTAAATGGCAGGTTATGACACTCAAAAAATTCGGTGATATATGTTTAAAATTTAATATTTACGATATTTGGTTATATTTTGTAATTAAGCTGTGGCAGTGATTAAACAGTGTTTTTGCCCTGTTAAGTCACCTCAATATAAACTAACAGGTGCTAAAAAAAAATCAAAGCATTGCATAAGCATACCCAAACAACAATATGGCTGATCACAGCATGTATTGAGAAATGGAAGGATTCTGCTGACAATCCTGTATAAGTCTTACTGTTTCACTAAGTTATTCACAGCACATCCCACTCACCCTATACCAAAATATAATGAAAACTGTTCCAGACATTCTCAGACTTGCTGGTTTATTTATTTATTTATTTTTGACACTGGGGATTGAACCAAGGGGCATTCTACCTCCCAGCTACACCCCCAGCCCTTTTTATTTTGAAACAGGGTCTTGCTAAGTTGTTGAGGCTGACCTCCAACCTGTGATCTTCCTGTCTCTGCCTCCCAGTTACTGGGATTACAGGTGTGCAACACTGTGCCCAGCTTTGCCGGTCCCTTTGTATTAATGAAAAGGTGAAATACAAAGGTATGCAAGTATGGAAGTTTGACGTTTGATGTGAACAAGAGATCTAAAATAGAAAGGAGTATCAGTACTTCAAGCTGTACAAAACTCTGGACTTCTCAGAGAAAACATTACAAAACTTCCTGCTTCCGGACAGCTCATGATTTGGTTCAAGTCTTCACATTCCTTTATTAGTCATGATCTTTTAGAAAGCTTTCATTCCTTATTGTTTGAATAATATTGGACTTTTGATGCTGCTAGTAAGACTTACAGGAACCCTTATCAAACCAAGAAGCCAACAGAGAATTCATGCCCCGAGGAAGGATTGAACATTACAGGGAACCTTCAGTAACCTGAGCAGATAGAAACTTTTTTTTTAATTCGTTATAAACACATGTCTTTCTGCATATCTTGGATCTATGTTCCTCTCTATATTTTTCTCATACACAATTACAGGAACCTGCATTAGTTCCATAGACATTAACTCTATTAAGAAACTGGGAAGACCTGTGGGTATGTGTGAAATATACAGACACACAGCAGTGAACGTCCTTACTGATTGTCACTGGGGTCTTACAGGGCCCAGATCTGGCCTCTGAGCCATATGTCACTAGGCTCAAAGGCACAGAGAACCACAAGGAAACGAGAAGGAGGCGTCTCATAATAAACAAGTATACTTGCACCCCAAAGCTGAAGGGCAGACCCTAAGGGAAAACCTTCCCTACTGGGATCCGAGAGGCGTGGGGGGAGAAAGGGCAGTGTCTGTCCCCTCTTTGGAGACCTAAACAAACGAAAATAGCGCAAGTTCTCACTTCCTGGTCGCCTGCCCTCTCCCAAGCACCCCGCCACCAGACAGACCCCGGGGCGAGGGGGCCGCCGAGGACACGGCGGGCCCACCCAGCCCGCAGCCCTCCCGCGCTCGCCCTCGCCCTCGCCCTCCTCCGGGCCTTACACGGTGACGTGCCCCGAGCCGCGGACCACCACCGGGTCCGGCGAGTACTTGAGCAGCTGCTCCTCCAGGGCCCGCTCCTCGTCCTCCTCCTCCTCGTAGATCTCGTCGAAATCCGCCATCCTGCGCCTCCGAGCCCCTGCCCGAGGGGCCTGAGTCGGGGCTGAGCCGGGCACGGGCTGGCGAGGCGGCCGAGGCTCCGGGAGTCGCCGCCGCCGGCTCAGAGGCCGCGGAGTTCGCTGCTGGCTGTCTCGGCTCGGGCTACTGAGGGGATGGGGTCCGGCCCGCCGCCGCCGCCGCCGCCATTACCGTCGGCAATAACAACAACACAATGTCAACATCCGCCCCGGGCCGACACCTCCACCAGCACCGCCGCCGCCGCCGCAGCAACTCAGGCAACCACAGCAACAGCCCGAGCCACCCGCAGCGGGAGCAGCCGGCTACAGCATCGCGAGACTTCCCGGGAGTGCGGGCGCGCGGGTGGGCGGGCGCGTGCGTGCGTGGGCGCGCCGGCGGGCGGGCGCGCTCCCGAGCCGTGGTCCGGCTCCACGGCCGCCCGCCCGCGCACCCGCCGCGCGCTCCCGCCGGCGCGGCCCCGCCCTCCAGCTCCCGGTCACCGTCCCGGAAGGCGGCGGCTGTTAGGTCTGGGCGCCGTGACCTCGTCTTGGAGAACCGAGCTCCGAGTGTCCAGTGGGACAGAGAGTTCCCCACAGTCATCTCTAACCCAAACAAACAACGGAAAACAAAAGCCCTGGTTGGAATGGAGGATGTATCATGCGTGTGGTTGCCAGTTTATCTAATAACCTAATCTCGATTTTTGTCAGTCTATGATGAGAACCAGAGTCTGTACTTTCCCAGCTTGAAACCAACAAGACACACTGAAAACATTCTTATCCATTATAGTACAGGATTTTCCAAAACATCTCCCAATTCAAACATCTTGTGCCTTTTTAGCCCCTTCAGTATATCCAATTTTTGAGGCCAGTGGTACTGTTATTTTCTTTTTCTTACAAGGAATCTCACCAGTCATGCTATGAAATTAAACTCATCAATTCTTCCAGAGTAGAAGATGCAGTTTCCTGCCCTGACTCCCTCACCAAATATAACCTATTTTCTTCTGTTTAAATCTTACAGAATCTCTTTTCCTTTCTTACCAGGAACTTCCATACAAAAAGAAATGGAAAGCCAGCATGGTGGCACAAGCTTGTAATCCCAGTACTTAGGAGGCTGAGACAGGAGGATCACAGGTTCCCAGCCAGCCTCAGCTACTTAAGTGAGGCTGTCAGCAACTTAGGGAGACCCTGTTTCCAAATAAAAAATAAAATAGGGCTGGGGACGTAGCCCAGAGGTAAAAGGCCCATGGGTTCCATCCCCAGCACCACAAAAAGAAATGGAAAGAAGGGAGAGGGAAGGAGGGAGGAAGGGAGGAAGGAAGGGAGGGAGGAAGGAAGGAAGGAAGGAAGGAAAGTTGGCTTAATGGGTTCTGCTTATCTGCCTAGTAAAGTAGTAAAGTTCTTTTTTTTTTGTGGTAAAGTTCTAAAGGTCACATTGGTACTTGGTTTCATAGTCAAGATCCTGCCTGGGTGGCCAAATTATGGAACCAACCTAGGTGTCCATCAACAGATGAATGGATTACAAAATTGTGGGAAATACACACAATGGAATTCTACTCAGCAATAAAGAAGAACAAAATAACATCATTTGCAAGAAAGTAGAAGGATCTGGAGAACATTATGTTAAGTGAGATCAGTCAATAACAAAAAAAAGAAGGGACATATGTTTTCATTAATATGTGCAACCTAAGGAGTAGTAGGGTCACACAAGGGACTCCGGTTGATAATGGAGAACCCTGAGGAGAACAAGGGAAGTGGTACAAGGGAAGGGGGAGGGCAAGAAAGAAGGGAATTAATGGAATTACTATCATAAATAATATGTACATGTGAAAATATACCAATATCATTCTTGGTACT
>PVJS01021548.1:0-31389 GCA_004027185.1 Glis glis
TAATCCCAGTACTTTGGGAGGCGGAGACCGGAGGATCCGGGTTCGCGGCCAGCCTCAGCTCTCTCTCTCCCTGTCTCTCTCTCTCTCTCTCTCTACTTAGTGAGGCCCGCCGCAACTTTGTGAGACCTGGTTTCAAAATAAAGTATAAAAATAGGGCCGGGGGTGTAGCACAGAGGTAGAACGCCCCCTGCATTCAATCCCCGGTACCGCAAAAAAAAAAAAAAAAAAGACAGTGCAGAAGGTGTAGCTCAGAGGTAGAATGTCCCTGGGTTCAATCCCCAGTACCACAGGAAAAAAAATGTCAAACATTGAGTTTCCATGCAACACATCTATTCTACTCCTTGGTCTATGCCCAGGATAAATGAAGACCTGCACATGACATTCAGAGCAGCTTTATCGAGTAACCAAACATAGTGACCAACAACTAGAACCAACCCAGGTGCCCTTCAGTAGCTGAATGGTTAAACGCACACCATGAGGGTCCTCCTAGCAGGAGAAGGGGTGAGGTATTGATGTATGCAGAAACGTGGATGAACTTCCAGGTAACTATGCCGAGTCAGAGAAAAGCTACACATGACACACTTGTAGGGGTGATATATGTGTTTAGTGTTTCAGTTATGATGAAGGTCCCGTGTGTGTGTGTGTGTGTGTGTGTGTGTGTGGTGGAAAGACCAATCAATGAAAGAAAATATTTGCAAATCACACATCTGATAAAGGTTTAATATCCAGAATATAAAAAGAACTCCTACATCTCAACAACAAAAGACAAACAATCCACTTACTAACGGAATGAGTGATTTGAATGGACATTTCTCGAATGAGAGGTGGTGTGGTGAGAGTGAGGTGGCGTGGTGAGCGTGAGGTGGCGTGGTGAGCGTGAGGTGGTGTGGTGGCCAGCGATGCCGCTCGTGGGCACACATTTAAAAGAATTGAAAACAGGACTAGGACAGGTGGTGTTTGTCAGTTTTTTTATGGCATTATTCACAATGGCCAAAAATGTGGAAACACCCAAGTATCCATCAACAGAGGACTAGATAAGCAAGAATGTGGTATAGCCATACAGTGGAAATCATTTGATTATAAAAGCCATGAATTTTCTTTTCTTCTTCTTCTTCTTTTTTTTTTTTTGGTACTGGGGATTGAACCCGGGGCAGTCTACCTCCAAGCTATCCCCCAGCCCTTATAATTTTTTTATTTTGAAACAGGGTCTCACTAAGTTGCTGAGGGCCTCACTAAAGTTGCTGAGGCTGGCCTTGAACCTATGATTCTCCTGTCTCAGCCTCCCAAGTACTGGGATTACAGGTGTGTGCTACCATGCCCGGCTCAAAGCTATGAATTCTGGTATATGCTACTACATGGTTAAATTTGGAAACATTATGTCAAGTGAAATAAGCCAGCCAGGTGTGGTGTAGCCTGCTTTGTAATCCCAGTACTTGGAGGCTGAGACAGGAGGATCACAGGTTTGAGGACAACCTCAGCAAGTAGTGAGACTCTCATCAACCTAGCAAGACCCTGTTTCAAAATAAATTATAAAAAGGGGCTGGGGGTGTGACTTGAAGGTAGAATGCCCCTGGGTTCAATCCCCAGTACCAATAAATAATAAATAAATAAATAGAAAGTCTACTTCAAAGGATTGGCAGAGGTGTGTTTCTGTAGCCTTGGCCATCCTGCTGGCAGGTGGAGGGGTTAGACACACACAAGAAAAAGACCTGTGACACCTCCCAGAGAAGGTGTCAAAATGAAGAGCTGGGGGCAGGGGATCGGGCGGAGGTCCAGCGCTGTGGAGTGGCGGGCAGGTAAATGGGGAGGAGCTGGGGAGCTGTGAGCCTGGACAGCAGAGGGCCTGGACACCAGGGGCCTCTGGACAGTGGGCTTCTCAAATCCCTTCTGGCTAACGCTGCACTCTGCCCGCCGTGCAGGGCTCCAGTGAGGCCCCGTCGGCATTGTGTTCTATCCTATCCCTGTGGTGAGGAATGCAACTTGGAGTTTTCAGCTAGAAAAGTTACAGGGCACCTCCTGGCGAAGAAATCAGGAGAGCCAGGCCTGGTGGCTCACTCCTGTAACCCCAGCACTCGGGAGGCTGAGACAGGAGGATTGCAGGTTGGAGGACAGCCTTGGCAATTTAGCGAGACCGTATTTCAAAATAAAAAAGAAAATAGGGCTGGGGGTGTAGCTTGGAGGTAGAATGCCCCTGGGTTCCATCCCCAGTATTAAAAAAAAAAGAGGGCTAAGGAGGAGAGGGCTCAGGCCGCCCCCTCTCCCTTCCCCTTATAGATGCTCCTCAGCCAGGGAGGTTGGCCAGCGCTGGCACCCCTGTCCCGCAGACTCCCCACAGGCAGCCCCCGCCCCGGGCTCCTGGGCCCTCCCGCTCGTCCCTTAGACTTCGCCCATCTGCAGCCCCAGGGTCCAGCTCGCCTGCCCGGCAGCGCTATGAATAGCACGTGGTGCTTTTCCTTTCCAAATATAAAAATGTTTGCTTTCAATCAGGGGCGTCTGGGGAAATGGAAATTATAGGATTGGAGAGTGTCCTTGGGTAAAGAAATACCTCGAATGCCGAAACCTCGCGGGGCCTCTGATTAGGGCTGGAATAATTCCTGCTGTAATATAAACAAGCCTGGCCGGGCTAATGGGGGTGGGCAGCGGGGCGGGAAATAGGGGCGCACGCCTTGTCTTTGTTCTCTCCCCTCCTGGTAGGGCAGCCGGCTCTGGTGGGGCCCTCCCCACCTCAGAGGTCTTGGCTTCCTGGGGTGCTGGGTGAGCATGGGTGGGGGCTGCCCCGGAGCCTGGGACAGACGAGGTATCTGTCTCAAAGGCCGGGAGGTCCACTCCTGTCTCCTTGGTCCCCAAGTCGTGCCTCTGGGCTGGGGCTGCTGGTAGAGTGGCCAGGGCTGAGGTCAGCAAGGCACGTGGGCTGGGACCAGGGAGAAGAGGGAAGCCTGGGAAAATGCCACTGAGCAGAAGTTTCCCAAATGGTCCATCTGTCAGTCAGTTAACAAACATTGGTTGGCGTCTCCTGGGGACAGCAGGATGTGTGAAGATGGTGGGAAGACTGTGGGTGCAGAGTTGAGAAACCAGCAAACGCACGAAGCGAAGGTTTTAGAAGCTGTGGTACGGGACAGTGGCTGGGCAGGGGCTCCGGATACCTCCACCTCTCCCTGCGTCATGGCCGGCTCTTTTGCACCATGCTGCTGCCTGAAAAGCTCAAAGCTCATCGTGTTTTCCTTTCTGCAGGTGGATCTTCTCTAACGATCTTGCTCATCGCCCCAGTACAGCGCACCATGGAGACGGCCCCAGGTGAGCGGCTCAGGAAATGTAGAGAGCATTCACAAAATGCATCAATCACACAAAACAGGTGACCATGCGGTCGCTGGATGCCAGAGGCCCAGGACAGCAGATGCGGCAGGAGCGGTCTACAGGTAGGTCCTGGTGCGCCCTGGCCGCACTCTCTCCTCTGTAAAATGGGTGAAACGGTAAAGGAGAAGCCGTCAGAGGCGGCAGGAGGAAGGGGGCCTTTAGGTTTTGTGGGCAGTCAGGCCGAGAGCCCCGGGCCTCCAGACAGGGCCAGGCCCGCTACCCCTCTGGTCTAACCCTGGCTCTAGGAGGGCCTGGTGTGGCCTGGCAGGTCAGAGAGGAGCCCATGGGCTCAGCCAGTCTCTGGAGAGAAATGGAGGAAGGGAATATGGTGGGGAGGACAGCCGGGTCCACAGCAAGGAGGAGAGGAGACCCCTGCTGGCTTCCCAGGGGCTGAACCACACCCAGCCACAGGCCCCAGCGACAGACTTCTCAGAGTGACTGAGAGTCTCCGACTTCTGCCCACTCTCTGGTTTTTTTGGTTTTTGTTTTCTGGCACTGGGAATTGGGCCCAGGGACAGTTTGCCTCTGAGTTCCACCCCCTCCCTCAATCTTCTTTTTTTGTTTTGTTTTGTTTTGAAGCAGGGTCTCACTATGTTGCTGAGGCTGGCCTCGAACTCGCAATCCTCCAGTCTCAACCTCCCTAAGTACTGGGATTACACCACCACGCCCAGCATGCCAGGTCCAGCATCTTACATGGAGAATCCCGGAGGGCGGGAAGCATCCCCGGCCTGCCTCGCAGTCGAGTGCAGGGCAGGGCCTGCACCCGGAGCGCAGTGGGAGGCGGGGTGGGTGAGCCTGGGCCTGGGCCGACCCCAGGAATGTGGCTGCAGCCTGGCAGATGGCCCCCTGCGCACCCGCCCCGGGCCGCCAGCGGTTCCGTATTTACACTACATTAATAATGGTTTAAACGTTCTCATAAATAGATGCTGATTAATTGGCAATCCATTTGCTGCAGCCCCGCCTGCCAGACGGTTTCCTGGAGGCCCGCGCCCCGACCAGATAAACACCCGCGGCGCGCGCGGCAGGCGCTAATGTACCCCCGCGCCCCGCGCCCCCGCGTCCAGTCCCCGGGCAGCCCCCGCGCCCCCTCCAAGCCCCGGGGCCACCTGCGCCGCCCCGCGGACCGCGCCGAGTCCGCTCGCCCGTCCCCCGGCCGTGGTCCCAGGCGCTCAGGGGCTCTGGGGACCTGCAGCCCGCGCGGGGAGCAGGATGGTGGAGAGCGAGCCCCCGGTGCCTGCCCCGTCCTCTCCTGGCCCCCCAGCTCGGCCTCCCGCCCCCGCAGAGCCCTCTCGGTACCTTGGGGTCGCGCTGCGCAGGACGTCGGGGAGGGAGGGGGTTCGCTGGTGCAGAGGTGGAGCCGGTGCCCTCACGTGCCTGGGTCAGGGCCCCCCACAGCCCCCAAAAGGGCCGAGGGAGGGCCGGTGCCCTGCCCTGGGGTCCCGGCCTCTGGGGCCGCAGCCCGCCCTCCGCACCACTTGCTCCTTGCACCCACTGCAGAGGTGGGGACACTGACTGTCACCTGCGCAGGGCCGCCTGGCCGGCGAGGGGCAGGCCAGGACACCCCCGCGCGTCTGCTCCAAGCTGGTTTGTTGAAAGAACGAATGCGGGGAGCTATGAATGAATGAATCCTGCAGACCCAGATCCAGGGGGGAGAGGGGGTGGGTGGGGGAGGGGAGGGCCCCCCTCCCGCCCCCTTCCCTATGATCGGTTTTTAAGCTTGGGCAGACCCCGAGTGAGGAGGTCAAAGGTGGCCACTGATGGCTGTCACTCAAGCAAAATAGGCCCGTTTTCATTTTTCACTTGGGCCCAGACCCCTCCAAACAGACAGTGATTAGGCCCTGATTGAGCCTTTCCTCTGCCTGATGACTCCCACATGTGACCAGCTCCCAAATTACATGCAAATGTTCCCGGACGAGCTGCTGAAAGCCCCCGCCCGCCCGGGAGGGGCGGGGCCGCTCCGCGCGGCACCCCTCCCCCGCAGGTGCACCCAGGTCTGACCTCACCTGCGCCCCGCCCGGGCTCCGCAGCGCCTCCTGGCGGTGGCGCGTCGGGTCCTCGGCTTGCTCCCGGGTGAAGGGGGTGGGTAATGGGACCCAGCAGTGAGAGGTGGCCTGCGCACAGGGTGTGTGTCGTGTTGTCAGAGGAGGAGGACGGCCTGCTGATGCTGAACTCGTCACTGCATAGCTAAGAGCGGGACAAGCCAGGGAGGTGGCCTGGAATAGCGCGGCTCTCCTCCTGTGTGGCCTGGGGGGTCGTGGGGCTCATGAGAGCCCCTACCGCACAGAGGTGTCGCAAAGCAAAGTGAACTGAGAGGTGCCTGGCACGCACAGCCGCCCAATTTTACACCTGCTGCTGACGCCGTGTGGATCCCACCGTGCGGGAAGGAGGACATCTGGGCCGCTGGCAGTCCCAGAGCCCAGCAGCCCTGACATCTGCTGGTGCAGACTCCTGAGCACCAGGCAGCCCTGCGAGTGTCCCCGTGGCCAGCTCCGTTCATTCCATGCCTGTCCTATGGGGCTGGTGACACCAAGATTCCCATTCTCAGAGGGGACACTGTGGCCCTTGGGGACTCAGCAGCCCAGCAGTAGTCACACAAGGCCGTGGAGGTGTCCTGGGGCTGTCCACACCTGCACCTTGGTCAGAACTTGGGATGGTTCCAGAACTGGCCCAGAGGCCTCTGCTGGTCCTGGGCCAACTCCCCTGGGATCATCCCACCCGGCCCTCACGTGCCGGACACCCTGTGTAACATTCCAGGGGTACAGCCATCCACGCCCTGCTCGCGTGCCTCCTGTGACAGGGAGTCAGTCCCGGGCCTGGGGGTGCACTGGTCCTGAGCGGGCAGAGGGGACGGCCCTCCTGGCCTCTCATCCCTGGAGGCCCCGACAGGACCTCAGCTCTCTTCTCCCACTTGGGCCATTCCTTCCTGCAGCCAGGCGGTCTCCCCCTCCGAGGGATATTGGACTGTGCTCTCAGCACCCACCCTTCTCTGAGGTCGGCCAGTTTCATTGTTGGCTGGCTCTTCTCCATGAGAACATCAGCTTCGCCGGGGCCGGAGCCATGCCTGTCTTGCTGGGCTGGAGGCAGGGGGGACAGGGAGGGGTGGAGAGAGGACGGGTCAGTGCACTGACACACAGGGTCAGCTCGCGAGGGCTCCCAGTTTGGGGACTGGGCAGACGTCAGCACCAAGGTCACAGCCAAAGCACCCACTGCCCCCGGCCTGGGGAGGGGAGACAGCCATGCGGTCCCCCTGAGGACCCAGGGATGGAGATGGGGCTGGGAAGGAGATGGTTGGGCGCGAGGGATGTCCCAGAGACAGGCGGCTTTCCAGAGAGTTCTGGCTGGGGACGGGCAGAGGTGGGAAGGGGAGATTCATGCTTTGGGTTTCAGGAGGGGAGCCAGGCCGTGGTAGAGAGGAAGATGGGTCTCATAAACAGTCGGAGAAGGAAGGAGTGGGTGAGGGGTAGGACGGAGATGGGCCCTTTGGCTTCATACAGGTGAAGCAACCAGGAGCCCCTTCTGGGAGCTGGCCGAGGGGGCAGGAGTGAGGCGGTGGGGGACTGCCGTGCAGGTTGTGCATGGCACACAGGGCTCTAGAGGGGGGCCACACCCACCAGCAATTGGGGCGTCTTCCACTAAGTTCCACAAAGATACCCCAAAGCGTTGAGTGGGCTCTGGGGAAAGGCCAGGCTGCCTGTGGTGGGTTTATCTGTCCATGCGTCTTAAGGTGAGATGGACAGAGGGGAGGGTCCTGTGGGTGACTTGCCCTGGTTGCCTGCAAATAGCCCAGGGACACAGGTGGGACCTGCCCCTCCCTGCCAGTCCCCTGCACAGGGCCCTGGTTCCCCTTGGGCTGGAAGCCAAGCCCCTCCCTGCCCAGCAGGTGGGTGGCCCTTCATCAGCCCGAGGTAGAAAGTGAACTAACTCCTTCCAATTACCCCCGAATCTGGAAACTTTTTGTGCCTCTGACATTTCCTCCAGCCCCGGACTTCATCACCCCCCCCCAGGCTGGGACCAGGGCAGGGGGGCACCGGGGGCGGCTGTGCCCTAAAAATTATTTCTCATCACCAATTATTGCCCATTAGAGCTAATGGTGGTGCTTAATCACCGTGCACTTATCTGGGGTGTTTTGAGCCACCGGAATGGCTCCCCACCTCCCCCCCCAACCTTCTCCTGAGCACCACTGCAGCCATTGCCAGAAATATATTTTTTTAAACTAAATAGCACATCTGATACCGTTTTGTTTGAAAAATGAGCCGCCTTCCCTATTTCTCCTGTCTGCTGGTCACACAGCCAGCGAAGTGTGGGGGCAGCAACGAGACCCCTTGGGGCGCATTCCCAAGGCCAGGGAGGCAGGAGCCCCTTCCCCTACTGCTCTTCAAGGGAGGATACTGAACCCCAGTTACGGATGAGGAAAAGGAGGCTCAGGAAGGGAAGGGGTGGCAGAGCCAGCCAGGGCCAGGGGGAGATGGGGCAGGAAGGGTGGCCCCCAAGGGGTTTTTCACACCCTTGGAATTGGGGAAAGGCGAACCCTTCCAGGTCCCACACATCAAGCAAGGATTTTCTTTTTTTTTTTTTTCTTGTGGTACTGAGGGTTGAACTCAGGGGCATTCTGCCTCCGAGTTACACCCCCAGCCCCTTGTATTTGTTATTTTGAAACAGGGTCTCACTAAGTTGCTGAGGATCTCCCTAAGTTGCTGAGGCTGGTCTCAAGCCTGCGATCCTCCTGTCTCAGCCTCCCAAGTACTAGGATGACAGGTGTGTGCCGCCATGCTTGCTGTAAGAAATGTTTTAAAAACATGGTTCAGGTATCCAGCAGAGACTGGGAAAACCCAGATGTCTTACCCTGTACAGACGAAAGCCCAGGTTCAGTGGGCCATTCGTGAAACATCGTCACAGTCCTAGGGCAGAAACCCCCTCCACAGCCTCTCTCCAAAGAGCGTCCGGAGCGTCTCTGAGCTTTGGTTTTGTAATCTGCAAAATGTGGGTCTGGTTCCCAGGGAGGGGGCGCTCACCACGGGAGAGTTGGGTGATGGTCTGAGTGATCTGGGTCAGCTCTGTCCCCAGGGGGCTGGCACCAGGACACACAGCGGCTTGCTGTTCCACCAGCTAGTCTGCTGCCTGCCATGCCGGACACCGCATAGCCGTCTCAAAGAGCTGGCTTGCTCTGGGACCTTCACGCCAACTCTGACGACCTTAGGCAGAGCTTCATGGGGTGCAGAGAGGCGCATTCACTCAGCAGAGGTTTTGCTGTTGTTTTGTTTCGGTACTGGGGATTGAACCCAGGGGCATTCTGCCTCTGAGCTACACCCCTAACCCTTTTTATTTTGAAACAGAGTCTCGCTAAGTTGATGAGGCTGGCCTTGAACCTGCGATCCTCCTGTCCCAGCCTTCCAAGTACCGGATGATAGGTGTGCGCCGCCACATCGGCTTCATTAAGGTTCCTAAAGATCCTTTCACTCTGGGTGTACGGCGAGGACGAGAGGCGATCCCTGCCTCCTAGGAACCTAGAGATGGGTCAGAGACAAGCAGGCAGAGCTTTCCAGCACATCCTAGAAGAGCATGAGGGGGACGTGCTAGATACGCACCATGCGTGCTGCGAGGTCGGGATGATCGCGTTCATCCGGGTATCTAGTTCTTGGTGAGGAGGCAGAAGCCCAAGATTGTGAACACGCCGTACCCAGACCTTGGTGTCTAAGACCATTCCCAGGAAAAGGAGCCAGGCTCCTGAAAGAAAAGGCCCATTCCAAGGCTGAGTGGGGTCAATGCAACAGGAGCCTGGGCTGGATTGTCATAGGATAGAGTAAGAGAGTTAAAAGCAAAACCAAAAACGATGATAGTGGCATGACATGGAGACAGGAGCCAGCAACAGGGGAAAGGGGGGCTCCTGCTGCTGGCCAAATGTGGCGCAGATTGAGCCCCAAAATGATTAAGCAGGCGGGCATGGTGGTGTAGCCTGTGATCCCAATATGTGGGAGGCCGAGATAGGAGGATCGAAGGTTTGAGGCCAGCCTCAGCAACTTAGCGAGACCCTGTCTCAAAATAAAAAAAATAAAAAGGTCTGTGATTGTAGTTCAGAGGTAGAATGCCCCTGGGTTTAATTCTCAGTAACACACACAAGTGCGTGCATGTGCGCGCACAAACACACACACACACACACACACACATACACACACACACATGATTAAGCAGGGTAATGACACCTGATACAGATTCGTGACCCAGTGCTCCGTAACTGTACTAACTAGGCGCATGCATGGAGGGAGTGAGCCAGCGGGGAGTGTGGACAGAGGGCTTCGGTTGGATCCCAGCATTTCGCAGCTGTGGTTACAAGGATGGGCTCGCAGGAGAATCGGCGTGGATCTGCGTCTGGAGGAAAGCTCCCACGAGGGCAGCAGGCGCACGTGCCCTCCGGTCTCCTCACAGTTCATGGGTTAAATGCGGGGCAGGGGTGACACAGCAGAGACATTGGGCCACACCTCGGCAGGCTGACAAGATCTGCCACCACCGTGGAGGTGCGGGTGGGCGCAGGGGGCGGCACGCTGTCACCCCTTACACCCGGCTGGAAAGACACAGTGGAGCCCAAGCGGGGAGAACCCAGACGAAGCCCGAGTGAGAAACATTCTGCTGAACAGACTGCATTCTTCAAAAGCATCAGTGGAAGAAAAGATGGCGGCAGCATGTGGAGACTGTGCTAGACCGGAGAAGACTCGAGAAGACGGGACACAATGCCCAGCCCTAGTCAGGCCAGGCACTGGACGAGAAGGAAACGCTGCACAGGACCTCAGAGGTCGGCCAGCAGAATTATGGGGAGGCAGGCTAGAGTCTTGGATTCATGTGAAATTTTCTTTTTATTTTTTTGGCGGTACTGGGGATTGAACCCAGGGGCATTCTATCTCCGAGCTACACCCCCAGCCCTATTTTTTATTCTTTATTTTAAAGCAGGGTCTCACTAAGTTCCAGAAGGCCTCACTAAGTAGCCGAGGCTGGCCGCGAACCCAGATCCTTCTGTCTCAGCTTCCCAAGTACTGGGATTACAAGCGTGCGCCACCATGCCCGGCTTCATGTGAAATTTTCTGAAGTGGAAGCCGGGCATGGTGGCGTGTGACTATAATCCAGGACTTGGGAGGCTGAGACAGGAGGATCGCAGGTTCCAGCGAGGTTAGCCTCAGCAACTTAGCGAGGCCCTCCACAACTTAGTGAGACCCTGTTTCAAAATAAAAAATAAATAAATAAAAAGAGCTGGGGGGTGTCTCAGAGGAAGAATGCCCCTGGGTTCAATCTCCAGTGACTAAATAAATAAATAAATAAATAAATAATAATAATAAAATTTACTGAACTGTGATACATAAGAGAATAATCCCATTCTGGGGGGCAATGCATGATACTGAAGTATTTAGGGATCAAGGGCCATGAGGTCTGCAGGTTACCCTTGAATAATGTGTAAAGAGGAGAGAGAGAGAGAGAGAGCAGATAGTATCGTGAGTACTAGCAGTCTCTGGCTGGCAGGTGCGGGGCATGCGTGTACACCATGTCCCATCCTCATCCTTGCAAAATTTCTGTAGATTTTAAATTGTTTCCAAATAGAATAAGTGGTGTGTGTAGGGGAGAGCGTGAGAGGAGATTGGACAAGCGGATGGGGACGGGTGCTCTGATCGAAGCGATTGGGTAGAAGCCATCGAGTGGTTAGTGTGGACGCCTGTGTCCTGGGTGGGGACAGGGTGGCTGTACTCAGAACAGGTGACTGCTATGGTATGGATAAATGTCCCCCAAAGATCGGGTCCCCAGCCTGTGACACTTGGGAACTGGTGGAACCTTACAGGAGGCAGGGCCTACCGGGAGGAAGTTAAGTCATGGGGGAGTGTCCTTGAAGGGGATATTTGGAATATTGGGACCAGGCAGGTCCTGGTGGGGAGTTTGGAACTTAGTCTTAGTGTGACAGATGAAATTTGTGGCTGACCGTGGTCCTAGAGATGCCATTGAATGGAAGAAGATTACTCCTTCCTTCATTCATTCAACAAACATGTTTTGAGTCCCTGGCATGTCCCGATTATTTGGAAAGGGAATGGCATTGAGGGGAGTGTCCAGTGCATGGTAACAGCTGCCAGAGGTGGCAGCACATTATTATGCTCTGAAGAGGGGCCCAACCTTGCCCCGGTTACAGTTCCAGGTGCATCTACCAGTGAGGGTGGGTCGGGTTCTGCTGCTGTGACAGATAAGCCCAGCACCTCCTGTCAGACTGGACAGAGCTGTGATGCAGCTGGCTGCACTGTGGGCCTACATGGGCTGGCTTGTCAGTCACCTGGGACCTCGGCCATCCTGGATCCAGACTCCAGAGGGGCTGGCTGCCCACAGGCCCCACCACTCTACTGTCCCCCCCACTGGAGGTCCTGTGCCTGGAGCGCAGCTAGGAGACAGACCCCAAATCCCGGAGTCTGCTGTCTACGCAGGACTGAGCTGGCTCCCTGGTGGACCTGGGGATGCTGGGCCTCACAACGTGGCTCTGCATCCCTGCTTCCCGCTGAAGCCCCAGCACCCCACCCCAGGCCTCCTGAATGGGCACTGCGTGGTGGAGATCGCCCGTTCAAGGGCCCATCGGCCGTCAGCAGAGCCAGCGCCATGGAAGGGGCCACTCAGACGGCCACAGGGTGGGCACCAGGGCAAGGTGGATGGGTGTCGCGGGCCACTTCCAGGGCTGTGTTTACAGGACACCCCATGGCTGGTCGACCCTGGGGCCCATCACTCGCTCCGCTACCAGTCCTCCCAGCAGGCCAAGGGCTCTGCCTGTCTGGCCAGACGGCCCATCCCAGCCATCTGCCTGACAGGAGATGTACCCGATTCCCTGCCAGGAGGGCACGGGGCTGCCAGGACTCCGTGGGTCACCCACGCATGGAAGACAGGCTCAAACTGGAGGCTGCCTTCAGCCAGGCCTCCCCGGGCTCCCCGGTCCCCTCACAAACACAGGCAACATGCTTCTGCTGAAAGTTTTGATAATGGGGCTCTCTCATCCGGGTTCAAGGCTCCAGAGGCGGCTGGGGGGTAGCGGGATTCACACTCTCGTGTTGGGGTGTCCTACTGGGGGCCAGAGAGGAGCTCAGCTCTGACTTCTTGGAGGAAAGAACCCTTCCTTCCTTCACACAGGTGATTCATTGATTTAAGAAACAGAGAGTCAGGCGTGGTGGCACACACCTGTAACCTTAGTACTTGGGAGGCTGAGACAAGAGGATCACAGATTCAAGGCCAACCTCAGCAACTTAGCGAGACCCTGTTTCAAAACTAAGAAATAAAATAGGGCTGGGGGTTTAGCTCAGAAGTAGAACACCCCTGGGTTCAATGCCCCAGTTCAAGAAAGAAGGAAGGGAGGGAGGGAGGGAAGGAAGGAGGGAGGGAGGGAGAGAGGAAGGAAGGAAGGAAAGAAGGAAGGAAGGAAGGAAGGAAGGAAGGAAGGAAGGAAGGAAGGAAGGAAGGGTAGGCATGGAAGATCCTGCCTGGAATCACCATCTACACCTCAAATAACCCAAAGCTGTCAGTGGATCCAGGTTCCTGTAAGAGAAGGAACCTGAGCGCGGGGACCACCCTCCATGGCGGAGGGTAGCTGACTTTGGCATGGTGGGAGGAGGGCTTAAGGAAAGAGAACGGGCCTGGCCCACAAATCTCCTCCCAAGCCTCAGTTTCCCCACCTGAGGTTGGGGTTCCAGACACTGTCATGCAGGGCTGGATAGGGAGGGAATGAGACACTGGGGGCGACACGGAGTTCCTTGTAGTAAGACGACATCTTCCGAAACCAGGCAGGATTGTTAGTAATAAAGAGAACATAAACCAGACACCGCAACTGTTTCTCATAAAGCACCATGTTGAGGTAGTCAGCCTTTAAACAGCAGTTGTTCCAAAGAACAATATACAAACCGACTGTATGCAAAAATTAACTCAAAGTGGATCAAAGACCTCCGTGTAGGAGATAAACTGCAAAGCTCTTAGAAGAAACCATGGGACCAGATCTCTGTGGCCTTGGATTTGACAAGACACCCTTAGATGTGACACCGAAGGCACCAGCAAGAAAATAAAAATAGATAAATTGCACTTTATCGAAATTAAAAACTTGCGCTTTGAAGGACAACAGCAAGACCGTTAAAAAACGACCCACAGAGTGGGAGGAAATATTTGCGAATCATATAAATGAAGAGGGTCTTGTGTCCAGAATATATAAAGAACTCTCACAAGTCACTAAGAATGACTAATAACCTAATTTTTAAAATGAGCAAGGGATCCAAACGGATGTTTCTCCAAAGAAGCAAGAATGTTACTGATCCTCGGGGAGATGCAGATTAAGTCCACAGTGAGACACCAGTTCACATCCACTAGGGTGGCTAAAAACAAGCAGACAGAAAATAACAAGTGTCAGCAAGGAGGTGGAGAAATTGGAACCCTCGTACATTGCCGGTGGGAAAGTAAATGGTGCAGCTGCTGTGGAAAAGGGTTTGGCAGCTCCTCAAAATGTTAACCATAGAATTACAGTACAACCCAGCGAGTCACCCGAGGCGTGAGCCCAAGAGAACTGAAAACACGCCTCCCCACAAAAACTTGTACGGAAGTGTTCACAGCAAATTATTCACAATAGCCAAGAGGTGAGAGCAACCCAAGTGTCCACCAACAGATGGATGGATAAAGAAAATGTGGTATATCCAAATGGTGGAGTATTATTTGGCTGTAAAAAAAGGAACGAAGCATCAATTCATGCTACAACGTTGAGGGATCCTGAAAGCATTGTGTTGAGTGAAAGAAGACAGACACAAAAGGACAAAAGTGTCCTTATATGTAGTATCCCAAACAGACAAATCTAGAGAGATAGCCCTGAGCTGGCTTTGCTGAAATGAGAATGTGTGAATCACATGCTAATGGGCACAGGGCTCCCTTTTGGAGTAATGAAAGTGCTCTCAGATTAGTGGTGATGGTTGCACAACTCTGAATACTAAAGCCATTGAATACTAAAGCCACCTAAAAAAGGGTGAATTTTAGCCAGGCATGGTGGCACACCGACTGTAATCCCAGCACTTGGGAGGCTGAGACAGAAGGATCACAGGTTTGAGGCCAGCCTCAGCAATTTAGTGAGGCCCTCCGCAACTTAGCAAGACCCTATTTCAAAACAAAAAGTTAAAAAAGGGCTGAGGCTGTAGCTCAGAAATAGAATGCCTCTGAGTTCAAGCCCCAGTAACTAACACACACACACACACACACACACACACACACACATAAAGGCGAATTTTTGTTATGGGAATTATATCTTAGTAAAACTATTATATAGAGAAGTAGTTATCCGAGCAGCACTGGGCAGTGCTGGAGCTGTTTTTGAGGATTCCTGCCTTCCTCATTCTGGCCCCAGTTGCTGCCAGGCGGTAAGGGCTGGAGATTTGGTGGGGACCAGAGATTCCTATAACATTTGGCTCCAAAACTCCTTTAAAACCCTGCAATCTTTGGGAATAATTAATGACTACTTGGATTTTTTTTAAACAGAGACCAGCCCACTTGTGGTTAACAAATAAAGGGAAAAATTGTCCATCAGAACCTAAGATGATAAGTGGGTTTAACATACTTAACTATTTGCAATTGAGACATTAAAAACCTTGGAAGCAGCTCCCCCTGCCCCCCCTCATACCCTTTGACAAAGTAATAGCCCTCTTGCAAATACTTTTTTCCTATAGAAATTATTAGTGTGTGGGGTGGTACTGGGGATTGAACCCAGGGGCATTCTACCTCTGAGCTACACCCCCAGCCCTATTTTTTTTTGAAACAGGGTCTTGCTAAGTTGCTGAGGGCCTCCCAAAGTTGCTGAGGGCCTCCCAAAGTTGCTGAGGTTAGCCTCAAATCTGTGATTCTCCCATCTCAGCCTCCCAAGTACTGGGATTATAGGAACGCACCACCATGCCCAGCTAGAAATTACTTTAGAAGGCTATGCACACACGTGTGCTTGTGCCTGCAGCAATCATCGGGTGATAGATCTTGGGGTTGGAGGGATAACATACTCTCCCGCACGCCCCACATGGGGCCACCGCGGTGTTGAGGGAGGCAGTGCGGGGCCGGGAGCGCCGGTGGGTGCGTGACTTCGCAGGGAACGGGCTTTGGAGTCTTCACCCTCCTGCACCGTGTTTGTACCAGACAAGCCCTACAGGAAGCAGAGCGAGCGCCTGAGCCAAGGCTGGCCACCCACAGATGACGCAGGAGAACATGGAGACTTTGAAACTGCGGTCCCGGAGCTTCTTCACAGCAGAATGGGACGCCGGGGCCATAGAGGACGATGCCTGGGAGGGACAGATGTCATAGGTGTGGAGGCCGGCAGGTGCTGGGAGAATTGGGGGTCTCGGTTCACAGATGGCAGGGGCAACCGAAAGGACTTGTGCGTTTAGGGAAAAGGGTACTAAAGGCTAGGGGTAGCTGGACGCGGTGGTGCACGCTGTAATCCCAGTGCTTGGGAGGCTGAGACAGGAAGATGACAGGTTCGAGGCCAGCCTTGGCAGGCAACTTAGGGAGACCCTGTTTCAAAATAAAAAGGGCTGGGGTATAGTTTGGAGGGTTCAATCCCCAGGACCAAAAAAAGAAATATGGTGAGATAGAGAGAAAGAGAAAGTGTGAGAGTGTGTCATGGGGCAAATCAGGTCCCAACTGTGTTTGTGGCAGGCCATGGAACCAAGGGGTGGAGGGACGAGGCTGGCCTCGTGTCACAGGCCGCTTCCCCCATTCACCCGTGTTCCCTTTCGTAGATTCGCTTCCTTGTCCTCAAATGGACGTGTCTGGAAGGAGGCCTTCTGGGCCACCACGAGCCCAGCAGGACTCGTGATAGAAGGAGGCGAAGGCGCCTTCGGGTGACCTGCAAGTCCGCGGACTGGCTGGGCTGTGCGGAGGAGTGGGAAGGGGCGCGGGGCCCATGTCCAAGGTCCTGGCTGCCTGCCCTTCGCCTGCTGGAAGCGCTGAGGTCGGGCAGAGAGAAGGGAGGCCCGGCGCTGGCGTGCAGGGCGGGGGCACCTCAGTGTCTCCTCAGAACTGCAGGTGTGTGCTGGAAGCCTGACTTTGGGGGTGTGACTGCCTGGCCCGCCCTGGACATTCATGGGAGAAGGAAGGCTCCCCACCCCGTGTCCCCATGGGCCCTCTCTGCTCACGGGCTCCATTTCCCCAGGAGCCCTCCTGTGCGAGCGTGGCGGGTGGGGCTGGAAGCAGAGGTCAGGCGGCCTTTCCTGAGAGCACCCTGGCTGGCGGAGGGCTGGCCTTGGCAGGCTGCAGTCCATTAGCGGAGGCAGGTGATTTGTACTGGGGCTGCTGCTCTGTAAATAGAAGGCTTAGGGAGCTGCAGGAGGAGGGGAGGGAGGAGGGGACTGCACCTCGCCTCGTACACCTGAGCAGGGAGGCCCCTGTCCTGGGTGGGCACAATCTGTCCACACAGAGAGGGACACCAGGTGCCCCTTCTAGATGTTTCTGTGCATCTGGAGAGACAGGTAAAAACATACCAGTAGTCGCCAGGCACGGTGGTGCATGCCTATAATCCTAGAACTTGGGAGGCTGAGACAGGAGGATCACAGGTTCGAGGCCAGCCTCAGCAACTTAGCAAGACTCTCAGCAACTTAGCGAGACCCTGTTTCAAAAAATAAATTAAACAGGGCTGGGGGTGCAGCATGGACGTAGAACGCCCCTGGGTTCAATACTCAGCACTGTGTACATGTGTGCGTGCGCGCGCGCGTGCGCGCACACACACACACACACACACACACACACACACACACACCATCAGTAGTACACCACACTCCCACTTGCTGGGGAGGGAGTTCCAGGACCCTCTCTCACCTAGCCTGGACACCTGCAGACGTCCCTCCCCTGTCTCTGTGCCAAGTTCGTGTTATCGGGTCCGTCTTAGCTCAGGTGGGCGTCGCGTGGCAGCTTCTGTGCCCCCCATTCCAAGGAGGACCCGTGTGCCTCTTCCAGGGCCACTCGGCGCCCCAGCACTTACAGCCGGCTCCCAGACGGTCTGCTGACACAGCTGTCCCCCGGGCCAGCCGGAGCGGCTCTCGAGGGTGCCCAGGACCTCCACCTCCCTGACCAGTGCCCATCAGGGCTTCTTGAACGAATGGGTAAAGAATGAATGCTGATTACTTTTTTCTTTTTGGTACTGGGGGTTGAACCCAGGGGCGTTCTACCTCCGAGCTATACCCCTAGCCCTGTTTTATTTTTATTTTGAAACAGGGTCTCACTAAGTTGCTGAGGCTGGCAATCCTCCTGTCTCAGCCTCCCAAGTGCTGGGATTACAGGCGTGTGCCACTGCACCTGGTTGAATGAATGAATTCTGCAGCATCTACCCCCGGGTGGCAGACTCGTGCGCCGGCTGTGAACATGAGCGCGAACTGCTCAGAGGTGGCTCCTGCCACAGCAGCCCCTGGAAGCAACGTCGGGTGGGATTGGGGTTCCTGAGAAAGGGGCTTTGAACAGAGTGAGGGAAGAAGCTATGTGGATGGACATCTGGAGAACATTCCACGATCACAGGTGCAAAGGTCCTGGGGCCAGGCCAGCTGGGGGCTTCAAGGCACAGTGGGGGAGTAGCATGGGTGGCCCCGTGAGGGGCGGAGGGGCTGGGAAAGGCCCCTGGCTGAGCGTCCCATCCCATTCCGTCTCCAAGGGAACGTGGTTTCAGGTGGTTCACCCTGTGACTTGCTCACCCTGCCCAGGAGCCAGAGAAATGATAGTAAGCTTAAGTAGTTGCAGTCCATCCAATAGGGTGTTGTTCCTCTCTGGGCTGTGAACACAATTACATATGTCAGAAGTCAGGTCTGGAGGGTTTGCCTGCTGGGCCTCTCTGCTGGCGGGGCCTGGGCCTGCCTTCCTGCCTTCCGCCATCCCGCACACACGTGGCATCTGAGGGAGCTCTTCTAAAGCCGGACCCGCTGGGCGCTGCCCCTGGGAGGAGCCGGCGGGGGGCTCCCAGGACGCCACCCCAGGAGGGTGGTCTTCAGAAAGCAGTCCATGGGAGGTCTGCAAGAAAAGCCACCCACAGCTGGCCTTGTCCCCCACTCTCCCCGGCCTCCCTTCCCAGCCGAGGAGGTGGGGAAGGGCAGGTAGTTCTGGACAAGGAGAACCAGAGAGAACTGCGTGGGAAGGAGGCGTTGGAGAGAGGACGTCTCGGGTGCCGCCTCTGGCTCCAAACTCACTCCGCGTCCTCACCTTTGGCTGTGGGTCTGTGTGCGCCAGGTGTCTAGGGCTGTGCCACCAGCTCCATGCCCAGAAGGGGACGCTGCAGAGCCAGCTGTTGCTCCGGCCCTGTTGGGGAGGGTAGCTGCACCCCCAGCTCTGGCACGCGCCACGTGCCCGTGACTCCTGAGCCACCTCATCAAGTCCCAACCCCCTTGACCATAGCCTCTCTCAGGTGACCCTGTTTCTGTCCACATGTCCCCCTTGCCCGCCATCAGAACACCAGCTCTGGGAGCTGGAGCGACGGCTCGGTGTGCTCACACGTGTCTGCTGCTCGGAGCAGGGCCTGGCACGGAACAGGTGACCGGATGATTGTCGCGTGGATGCGGCAGTGCCCAGCGGCTGCGCTCACTGCCCGGCTGCTCCCTCCCCTTTTCCTGGTGGAGAGGCGGGAAGCGGGGGCTGTGACTCCCCTGAGGGTGCACACTGCAAGTGGGGTGGGCGAAAGGAAGGAGAAGGCCACAGACCCAGAACCAGCACCCCACCTATCATGTGCTCTGGAACGTCTATTACCATGAAATGACACGGACAAGTGAAAGAGACACAGAAGGAAATCAGCACTTCGATTTTAAAAACGTGTTTTAATTTACAAAAGTATAGGTGCCCTGTACACACGAGCCAACGCCAGCCGGCGCTCAGAGGCAGCGCACAGCCAAGCGTGTGGACACCCGGGTTAGAAGTTGAGGTCCCATACCCAGGGGCGGTGACATACGCTTGTAAGCCCAGTACTTGGGAAGCTGAGACAGGAGGATCGCAGGTTCGAGGACAGCCTCAGCAACTTAGCAAGACCCTGTTTCAAAATAAAAAATAAAAAGGACTGGGAGTATAGCTAGGAGGTAGGATGCCCCTAGATTCAATCCCCAGTACAAAAAAAAAAAAGATTGAGGTTCGCAACTATTCTGCCTGCACCTTTCCTACATATGAGAAAGTCAGGAAGTGACTCAGTTACAAACACCCACTTCCAGGGACACAGGGAAGTGGCAGCGCCAGGACAATGCTTTACCAAACAGATGTGACCGTCCCCGCCTGCCATAGCTCTGCCCTGCTGGAGAAGTCAGGGCACGTGGTAGCCACGGAGAAATGATTCTGTGGAAGAGTACCCACCCAGGACTTCCCCCAGGAGTGAACGCAGGACCCTGACTGATGGGTGCTGGGCTTGCCTGGCCCTGGGACCCCTCGCTGCACAGCCCCAGCGGTGTGCAATGAAGTCCTCCGGTCCCCGCCCGTCTGCCCACAGCCCGGTGTGTGGTGGCCCTGACCGCAGTGACCAGCGCATTCCGAGCCCTCCACCCCCAGGAGGCAGGCCTGGCCTGATTTGGGGATCCAGGGGCAGGAGAGGCCCCCTACCCGGGGGGGCACAGGCCTGACAGGCCTCCCTATCGTGCCCCCAAGCTGCTGGTCCCCGGGTGCTCCCAGCCCACCAGCACACCAGGTGCTGGGGACGAGATGATGAACCGGTGGGAGGCTCCACCCACCACCCTGGCAATTTCCTCTGGGCAGAGGCCACTCCTGGCCTGTGCAGAGGTGCTCCTGAGAGGCGGAGATGGGGGGCTCTGTGTATAATAAAGGTGGACGAGTGTCACGCAGACATTTTTATACCCTTCCCAACAGGTCCCATCTGCCTCGTAGCCAGAAGCAAGGATGGGGCTCTCAGCAAGAGGCTGAGCAGGCGACTGCTTTGAGCAGGTCCCAGGCCTGAGAGGGACACAGGAGCGGGGGGTGGGGGCCGCTTGGGCACAATTTTGGGTCCCCACTCCTCCTCTAAAGAAATTCTGGAGGCAGTGGCTCGAGCCCTGCTGGTGTGTTCTGAGCCACATTTCTTGGGGTCACCTGGCAAGTGGAGGGCCTGACCCAGCTTCCTGGGTGGGCTTGTGGCCTCGGGCCAGTCCCTGGCCTCTCAGAGCACCGCTTGAAGTGCTGAAGGCTGCTGCCTGAGCTTAGGTTTGAGAAACACCCCGTTTGTTACAGCGGGAGGCCGTCTGCAGAGCTGTGCCCTCTGTGGAGGTGCACAGTCTTGCCTGGCGCCCAGGATGGGGCGTGGGGGTTAGCGAGGGCCCTTCCCTGAGACCGGCCCTTCTATGAGCTCACAAGCACTTTAGCCCCCTCCCCCTGGGCTGCAGTTAGTCCTTGTCACCTGTGAGAAATAGAGGTTTGGGGTGGCGGTGCACTCAAGAGGGAGGGGTCAGCAGACTGGGTCCCATGATGCCACTGGCCCAGATCCCATCCATGTGTCCAGACCAGGGGCCACAGCACCCCTCCTCCCAGCTGACAGCCCTGGGACTTCTCAGCCTGCCCACCATCGTGGGCCTCAGACATGTCCATCAGCCCATGACCTGCAGCTCTGGGCACCCCAGCCCCGAACCAGAAGGTCAGGTCTCATGCCACCAACCCCAGGGGCAGGGGAGAGTGCCCACGGAGGGCCTCGGGCCTGGTGCTGCTGGAGGCCTGGGTCCTTCGGGAGAGCGCTCAGGTAGCCCTGCGGGCCAGGGTCTGGTCCGTCAAAAGGGTCAAGTGCTGTGTCGGGGTTAATCGAGGGATGAGCCGTGAAGGGATCTTAGCGTGGCGGAAAAGCCAAGTTTGGGATCCGTACCCCTATGCACCCAGCTCCAAATCTAGAAACCTTTGCAACACCCTCACCCCAAACACCGGCTCCTCACCCAGCAGACACCCTGCGCTTTGGAACTGAGGGGTTGAAGCAGTGCGGCCCGGCCGTCAGGAGGGAGCTGGGACTGCCCCAGCGTTTCAGCAGGAGCACCGCCTGCCCCACAGCTGCCTTGCCCAGTGCCAGGCAACAGCCAGCCGCAGCTCCACGCTAGAAACGCCTGTGGCCAGGTTAGGGTTACACGCCTAACCTGCAGGAACTAACTCCATAGGTTCCTTCCACCCAGGGTGGAAGGAACACCCCAACCTATCCTTCCTTCCTTCCTTCCTTCCTTCCTTCCTTCCTTTCCTTCCTTCCTTCCTTCCTTCCTTCCTTCCTTCCTTCCTTCCTTCTTTCTTTCTTTCTTTCTTTCTTTCTTTCTTTCTTTCTTTCCTCTCTCTCTTTCTCTCTTTCTTCTTTCCTGTACTGGGAGTTGAACACAGGGGCAATCTACCTCTGAGCTACAACCCCAGCTCTTTTTAAATTTTTTAAAATTTTGAAACAGGGTCTCACCAGTTCCTGAGGCTGGCCTCGAACCTGCACTCCTGTCTCAGTCTCTCGAGTACTGGGATTACGGAGTGTGCCACCACACCCAGGTGCAGTAAGCCTGTTCTTCAGCCTTTTTGATACCAATCTGAGCTCGATGCCCGGGCTCATCCCCCTGAGCCAGGATCAGTATTAGGACCCCAGCAGGGGGTCGTGGTCCTCCAGGGACCTCTGCAGAGCCTATGGAGTCAGTTCCTGCAGCCCCATGGGGGCAGGGGTAGCTGGGACTCCTGGGTCTCTGTAGAGTTGGGGGCTGCTCTTCAAGGACCCCTACTCCCTGGACTCTGCTTCTTTCTCCTTCTATTGCCCCCAAGACACAGTCCTGTTGAGCTTGGTGTCCACTGCAGGGTGCTGCTGGCAGGTGGAGATGTTGCTGGAACCCGCTGCACCTGCAGCCCCTTCTCCTGGCTTCTTAGCCCCAAGCAGGCATTTGCTCTGTCTGTCCTTCCACTGGGCAGGTGGGCTGACAGACAGCCATACTGGAAACTATCACCCCACCCCAGTTCTTTCTTGGGACATCCTTGATGCTAAGACCTCTGCTCTTTGGTGATAACAAGTGGCAGTGGACTCATGTTAGGGCCACTGAGGTTTGTAATGGTGACAGGTGGCAGCCCTAGCCATATTCTCCCTGACTTTCAGAGTTATAATTCTGGGCGTGGTGGCACACACCTGTAATCTCAGTACTTGGAAGGCTGAGACAGGAGGATCACAGGTTTGAGGCCAGTCTTAGCAAGTTAGTGAGGCCCTCAGCAACTTAGTGAGACTGTTTCAAAATTAAAAAACATAATAGGGCTGGCTCAGAGGGAGGTAGAATGCCCCTGGGTTTAGTCCCCAGTACCACAAAAAAAAAAAACAACAACAAAAGTTATAGGTCTATAAAGTCCCGTTACCTGGGCTCCTGGCCCACTGACCTTGGGAGCCGCCAGAGGGGCTCAGCACGCTGGGGCTGTATTCAGGTCTGTATCCTTACAGGGAGGGCTCAGCCAAGGAGCGGCCCTTGGAGGCCAGGCACAGCAGGTGTCTCTCACCTGGATGAAGCAGGAGGTCCAGCAGGAGCGATCGAGAGCTGAAGACAACCCGTCCCGTGTACTTTCAATGTTTTAAATTTAAATTCCACCGATGTGATGTTATAGATTCTTGCTTTTAAATTATTGGTGCGTTGTAATTATACATCACAGTGCAGTTCAGAGCGATAGAACCATGCACACACACAGCGCTTGTGTGTTTCTCTCCAGATCCTGCCCGGCTCCCTCTCCCTCTCCCTCTCCCTCCCTGTCCATAATATTGAAATCGCTATTGATGACTTCATATGTGAACTCTGAATCAATAATGCAACACCTGGTCCAAACTCCAAAATGTACCCAGCGGCAAATGGCGCCCCCTGCCTGGAGCCTGGCTTTTTTTGCACGGGCAGGCGCTGGCGGGAGCGCAGGCCCACCTGCCTCAGCCTCGCGGGTCTCCATCTGCCCTCATCAGGCAGATGTCAAGCCCGAAGGAGCAGCAGTAATTAGGACAATTACAGCGGCTATTATTACTTCCTCTCCTTAAACGGGGGCCAAATTACTCACTTAAACACAACCACCGGTCTCTCCGCGCGGGGAGGGGACAGGTGGGGGAGGGGCTGTAGGGAAGAGGGAAGAGGGAGTTTGAAAAATGCCACCAGGTTCAGATGCCCCCTCCCTGCGTGACGTCCCTACATCACTGTTCTGCGATGAGGGGGGTTCTGGGCAGGGAGGGGCTGGTGACTGCTGGGCAGGGTCAGAAGCAGGTCTGGTTGAGCCCAGAGTCCAGAGTGGGGCATCTCCTTGGAATCTTCTAGATGGAGTGGCGCCTGGCTGGGTGGAGGCCAGGGGACTGGCCCAAGATGCTGGCCACCCAGGGAGGCAGAGTTTGGCGGCCCTGAGCACCTAGTCCCCAGCTGGGTAGGCTGTGGGAGCATGGGCCAGGGCGCTTGCCAAGCAGGCAGGAAAGGCGAGTCAGGCCTGTCCCTCTTCTCAGCGCTAACCCCAGCCTCCCTCGGCAGGTGCAGTCAGGCAGCAGTCACTCCTGTGAGAACCAGCTTTTATGTAGCGCCTACTGTATGTCCAGTTCTGTGTGCTGTTTACATGTAGTAGTAGCTCATTGAATCCCTAGAGCCACCTTTTGAGAGAGTCATTTTTATCACCCTTGTTTTACGGAGGAGGAGACTGAGGCACAGAGAAGCTAACAGACTCGCCCAGGGTCACACAGAGACTCAGCCACACCACTGAGAGCTGTAGAGATGAGACTCGGGGGCTCCGAGAGGGTGGGGGCTGGCCAGGGACACAGCAGCAGAGACTGGTGGGCTTGTCAGCAGAGGGCGAGCTGGGGGGCCCGGGAGGGACTCAGAAGAGGGTGGACATGGTCGAATTGCAGACCAGGGAAAGGGCAGATGAACGGGTGGGGTGGGGACCACCTTGTGTTAGGGGTCCCTGAGAACCCAGACTCCAAGGGGATGGGACTGAGGCCACGTCCAGGAAGCCCCCTGGGAGTGGCCCAGCAGGCCATTTTCTGTTAGAACAGAGCCCCCTAGACAGCAGAGACAGGTGACAGGGCCTCTCCACACCCGAACAGCCAGGCCTCGGCAGCCCTTGTATGCAGGAGCTGGGTCCACTTTCAGCCCGGAGCGCGCACGAGGAGCTGGTGGGGGCCAGGCACAGGAACGGCAGTGGCCATCAACTGGGGCCACGCGTAGCGTGTGGTGTGTTCCCTCCACGACTCACCCCACAACACCCTGCCCCCCAAAACCTTTCTCCATCCACTCCTTTGATAAACATTCTTGACTGACACCATTCATTATTTTCATTTAAGTGTTTACTACCGACTCCTTTGACAGACATTATTGTCTGTTTCTAATTCACTTGCCCAACGTGACCTATCTGTCCTCGAGCTGCTGCTGTCAGGGTCAGCAGCTTGGTTCTCCCGTCGTGGGCTGCACGGAGCCTTGAAGGCCACAGGGACAGTCCTCCACGCTCACAGGCTGCGTGACCAGAGACGAGGGCGGCATCTCCCTGGGGACTCCATTTTGCATCTATAAAATGTCAGTGACAATGGAGCTGATCTGGAAGAGTGGTCAAGAGGATTGCATTCGTCGATGTGGGCTGCCCTAACAAAATACCACACACCAGGCAGTGTAGACAGCAGACCTCCATTTCCCAGGGTTCTGGAGACTGGAGGTTCGAGATCAGAACGCCAGCAGGTTTGTTTCCTGGTGCAGCGACCTTCCTGGCTCACGAACAGCAGCCTTCTTGCTGTTGCCCTGTTTCAGTCAGTTCTCACTGTTGTGACTCAAAATACCTGACAACGACAACCTAAACGGAGGAAGATGTATTTGCTCTCAGTTCTGGCGGTTTCAGTCTGTAAAAGGCTGGGTCATGTCTACAGAGTTCAGGACACGGCCGCTGGAAGCAGAGAGACAGAGAAAGAGAAGGGGCCCGTGAACATATATATAGTCCCCAAGGCCACACCCCAGTGACCTACTGTTATGAGCAATGGTGCCGTAAGGTCCTAAGACCAATGAGTCACGTCACACATAACTTGTGTCTTTCCACAATGTCACAAGGTTTATTCAACACTCAGAGGTTATAGCACACAGGAACTCATCAGGATATTGTCTAAGTAAAGTTAAGCTAAGTTCTAGGTTCGGATGCTGGGTGGCTGCTTTGCCAAAGCCAATTAGCAATGAATGAGCATCAAACAATATACTTCACACTAGCAAATCTAACAATTCAGATCGAACAGGTATATTAAACAATATACAAGTCCTTAAACTTAAGAGCACTTCAAATAATCAGCAAATAATACAATTCAATAAGCAGGGAGTAGGGAATAACGAACCGAGTCCAGGAATGGAAGAGGAGCGAATTATTACAGTCCTGCTCTCATCTCCCTGTTGGCCGAGGATCAGTGCGCCATCTGACAGAGACTTCTGATAGAGGCTTCTGACAGCGTCAGGGCCAACTCCTGAAGCTCCTCTTCCATTCCTGGACTTGGTTCGTTATTCCCTACTCTCTGCACGCTGTCGTGGCGTAAGCAAAGCTCAGCACACTGCTCGTAGGAAAGCCGGGGTCTTTTATAGGGATTTCTGGTTTTTTCCATTGTCTTTTGCAAGCTCATCCAGGCTTATCAAACCTGCCAGACTCCTATCATCAGATCAAATTTATTGATGACGTAAGTCCATCAGAGGTGAGGAAGCATCTTATGATCCAAGTGTCCATTATCAGTTGTAGCATAGAAGTGCTGATCTGAGTCCTATGCTGAAGAGGAAAGACAGCATTTTATGTCGTTATGAGCCACAGCACAGAAGTGCTGGTCTGGGCCCCATGCTGATGTGTCTAGACAAGTTTCTGACGCTATATGCTGGCATGCCTGGACAAGTTGTTTATGAGTTTTTGTCTGAGCTATATGCTGGCATATTAAAACAGATTGTTTATGAGTTCCTAAAAATTGTTTTATAGCCCATGCTCTATACACCTACCTCCTCCAGCCCCACCTTACTTGCCTATATTACCACCCAATAAATCTATTAATCCGCCAAGGGATTTATCCATGGGTGAGATTAGAACACTCATGATTCAATCCTATCACCTTGGGACAGCAACACAAGCACTCTGCCGGGCGCGGTGGCAACATCTGGAATCCCAGTACTGGGAGGCTGAGACAGGAGGATCACAGGTTAGAGGTCAGCCTCAGCAACTTAGCAAGGCCCTCCCTAGGGCTGGTGGGAGAGGCAGCCATGGCCCACGCCTGCAGGGGCCCCGGCAGACTTACAAAGAGATAGGCCTGAACATCAGGGCATGCAGTGTCTCTTGGGACCCGAGGGGCTCCAGGCTGTCAGGCAGGGGCAGCCAGGAAAGGTTTCTCCTGGGGATTGTACCCAGGGGCCATCTACCTCTGAGCCAGATCCCTAGTCCTATTTTATTTTTTATTTGGAAACAGGGTCTTGCTAAGTTGCTAAGGCTGTCCTCATGACTATCTTAGCCTCCCAAGTACTAGATTACAGGTGTGCGCCACCATGCCTGGCATCCAGGAAGTGACCTTGGGGTCCCCATATCTGCCCACTCAGAGCAAGATCAGCTTGTCTCCAGGGACCCCTGAGCAGGTACGCAGCAGAGCAGGGTGCAGAGGTAGGTGGCATGCCTAAGTGTGTACAGCAGGACCCGCACCCTGCTCCTGGACAGATCCTTCAAGCCACAGGGCCCCGCGTCCCCTCTGGTGCAGGCACAGAGCTTCTGCAACTAGCTTTGCTCTCAGAGCACGATTTCCTGCCAGCCCAAGATATTACACAGATCTCTGATTTGTGATTCAATCTACTAACATGAAGCTTGTTGACCAATTTCCAGCAGGCAGTCTCAGTACAAGATGAATTTACCACATCAGGTAAGTGAACTTGAGCTGGGTTTTGGGCCATAGGTTGTTTGTTTGTTTGTCTGTTAATATACTTTCATTGATGCATTGTAACCAAGCATCATATTGAGGTTTAGTATGATAGAAACACACGCGCACACAGCACCCGGTGCGGTTCCCTCCAGAGCCCACCCCCTCCTTTCACATCCCCTCGCATAATATTGAAATTGGTATTGATAGCTTCACAGATGTACATAGGATTGTTCAAACTGATTCCTTCATCCCTTCCCCCTGCCCCTCCCCATGATCTTCCCCAATCCCCTTTCCCTATACTACTGGTCTCTCTCATTTATCTAAAGTCCCTTTTGTTTCCTATTTTCTCTCTGGCTTCCACATATGAGAGAAAACACACGACCCTTGACTTTCTGAGCCTGGCAGATCTCACTTAGCACAATATTCTCTAGTTCCATCCATTTTCCTACAAATGACATAATTTTGTTTTTCTTTGTGGCTGAGTAAAACTCTACTTTGTGTATATACCACATCTTTATCCATTCACCGGTTGACAGACACCCAGGATGGTTCCATATTTGGCCATTGTAAATTGTGTTTCTATAACCATGGGTATGTATGTGTCACTATAGTGTTCTGACTTTAATTCTTTTGGAAAGACACCAAGGAGTGGTACAGCTGGGTCATATGGTGCTTCCATTCCTGGTCTTGTGTGTGTGTGTGTGTGTGTGTGTGTGTGTGTGTGCGCACGCGCATGCGCATGTGTACATGTGTGTGTTACTGGGGATTGAATTCAGAGGCCTTCTACCTCTGAGCTATGCCCCTAGCCCTATTTTATTCTTTTATTTTGAAACAGGGCCTCACTATGTTGCTGGGGCTGACTGTGAACCTGCGATCCTCCTGTCTCAGCCTCCCAAGTACTGGGGTTACAGAGATGCTCCACCACACCCAGCTCATTCCTGGTCTTCCGAGGGGCCTCCATACTGATCTGTGAGTGGTATGTTATTAAACTAAAGCATAAACAAAAGCCCACATGGTGCCACTATCAGCACAGCAATGGCTAAAACTTCCCAAATTTGGTTAAAGGCACAAACCTACAAATTCAAAAGCTGAGTGAATCCTAAATAACTTCCCAAGAGTCCACACCTAGTGTATTAGCTCCAGCTGTCATAAAATATCATACAATGGGTGGCTTAAACAACAGAGGTTTATTTTTCAGAGTTCTGGAGGCTGGAAGTTACACGATTAAGCTTTGGACAACTAACCAGGGCTGGTGCATGTCGGTCATCCCAGTACGTGGGAGGCTGAGACAAGTGGATCGCAAGTTCAAGGCCAGCCTCAGCAACTTAGCAAGACACTTGGCAACTTGGAGAGACCCTGTTTCAAAATAAAAAAATAAAATAAAAAGAGCTGGGGGTGTAGCTTGTGGGTAGAGTGCCCCTGGGTTCAATCCTTAGGACCAAAAAAAAAAAAAGAGAGAGAGATAGATGATGATAGATTGATAGATAGATAAATAATAGGTAGCCAGAGATCTGTATATATAGATATATGTGTATATGTATATATATATGTTTATATTTAGATATGTGTGATTCTGTTTATATAATGCTTAAGAACAGGCAACACTTGTGCATGATAATAGAAGACAGAGTACTGATTACCTCCCAAGAGGAGTGTTCACTTGGGAGTGGCCTGAGAGAGCTTTCCAGGGTGCTGGAAATATTCTGTGATCTAGTTGCATGGGTGTACACGAAAATCAAGATTGAGTTGTGCACTGTTGTATATATGTGTGTGTTATCACATACTTTGTGAATGCTAAACTATTTTCACATGCACACACAAAAGAACAATTTACAGGACTTTTCCTTTGTACCCATTAAACTTTGGCATTGCAGATTCGATTTCAAACCATTCAAGCAACTTTTCTTTTTTTTTTTTTTTTTTTTTGCGGTACCAGGGATTGAACCCAGGGGCGTTCTACCTCCGCGCTACGCCCCCGGCCCTATTTTTTATACTTTATTTTGAGACCGGGTCTCACGAAGTTGCGGAGGGCTTCACTAAGGAGAGAGAGAGAGAGACAGGGAGAGAGAGAGAGCGAGAGAGCTGAGGCTGACCGCAAACCCGGATCCTCTGGTCTCCGCCTCCCAAAGTACTGGGATTACAAGCGTGCGCCACCACGCCCGGCTTTCAAGCAACTTTTCTTAACACGAAGGAAATGCTGAGTCTGAATATGTCACTGCTAATCTCACGAACGTGTGGGATCAGAGGAAAACAAGCAAGTGCGGTGTCACCTCACTAGGATGTAGAATTACAATGCACCAACGGAAGTAGAACAGATGGTGTATGCTTTGAACGGAATAGGGATTGGACCAGGAACATAAACTTTTGGTGCTACAGAGATCACAGGAACACTTTGAGCTGTTTCATTCATTGAAATCTTCCTAACTCTATTATCATACTACTTACATTTATTCACTTTATCACAAGGTTATCATGACAATCTTTCTCAAACGATTCACTGAAATACAAATGAGGGTTCCTCGATCTCACAAGTACCACGATTTGACTCATACTGTTCGATCTTTCATATCCCCACAGACCTGCTTATACTGCTTCATCAGGTAACAGGAAAGACCTGTTAACGTCTTTTATGATTTGTGACTTTCCTATTTTTGTTTTTAATTTTTTTCAACTTTGGCTTCATAGATTTTAAAGTTCAGGTATTGGGTGGATTCAAAATTAAAATTATTCAATTGACTCATTATTATGAGATGTCCCCTTTCATTTCTAATTATAGTTTTACTTAAATGTGAGAGTTTTAGGGGGAGGGTTGGTATTGACATGTTTTTTGATAGTTTGCAAGATGTGTATTTTTTATTTCCTTTCTTTTTTCATTTTTGTTTTCTTTTTCTTTTTTCTTTCTCTTTATTTTTGGTACTGGGGATTGAACCCAAGGGCATTCTACCTCCAAGATACACCCCCAGCTCCCTTTTATTTTTTATTTTGAAACAGGGTCTCACTAAGTTGCTGAGGGCCTCACTAAGTGGCTGATGCTGTCCTCAAATCTTTGATCCTCCTGTCTCAGCCTCGCAAGTACTTGGATTACTGGTGCTCCTGGCTTCCTTTCACTTTTTAACCTTGTATGCAAGGCATGTTTCTTGTAAAGAGCATATCACTGAGTTTTTTTTATTCAACTCTGGAAATCTTTATATTTTAATTAGAATATCTACTACAAGAAAGAGAGAAAGAATGAACGAAAGACAGAAAGAACCAAACTTTTTTCCGAAGTGACTGAACATTTTGAATTTGCACCAACAATGTATGTGAGTTCCAGCTGCTGCGCATGTGCACCCGCAATGGGTGTGGTCTCAGTTTTCATTTTTTAAACTATTCTTGCTAGGTAGGGGATTTTAGTTTGACCTTTTTTTTCTCTTCTTTTCAGTACTTAAAAGATGGCACTCCATTGTTTTCTGACTTGTGTAGATTCTGACAAGACTGCTGTTTTTATTATCTTTGTTCTTCTGTAAACAGTGGGTTTATTTACCTCCTGGGCTTTTTCCCTTTATAATCTATTCAGAAATATGATAATGATATACAAAGTGTCTGCGTAGGTTTTTGAAGGCAGAGCCAGCAGGACATTGGTGATGGATCAGACATGGAGATCAAGAAAAAAAGACATCCAAGATATTCTCAGAATTTGGCTCTGGACAAGTAGAAGAATGAAGAACAATTTGCTAAGAAAAGGGGGATTCAGGTGCTGCAGGCCATGGGAATGACAGTTTGGTTGATTCAAAGATGAAGAAAACTCATACCTTTGGACTCTTCTAGAAGCCAACCTATGCACAAGGACTACAGTGCAAGCAGCTTACCTGAGGGGTGATTCCAGGAAGCACCGAAAGGGGAGTAGGAATGGAAGGCAGGACAGGGAGGATAGATAAAGAGAAGGTATCTGGTCAAGGAAGTGGCCACTTCAGGGAAGTGGAACTTAATCCCATTGGAGAACTCTGGATTACATTTATTGACTTGTGTATGTTGAACCGACCTTGCATTCCTGGAATGAAACCGACTTGGTCGTGATGTACAATCTTCTTGACGCGGCTTTGGATGCAAGTTACTAGCATTTTATCAAGAATTGGTGTATCCAGCCGGGCATGGTGGCACACGCTTGTAATCCCAGTACTTTGGGAGGCGGAGACCAGAGGATCCGGGTTTGCGGCCAGCCTCAGCTCTCTCGCTCTCTCTCCCTGTCT